>JAKCPI010017027.1:0-258194 GCA_023213315.1 Euborellia annulipes
ATTAACCGAGATACAGCCGATCAAAATTTCTATTTTTTTTTACATTTCGAGAAACTTTGAACTTTTTTCAGTTTTTCAGCATATATCTAGTAAACTAAACATATTTTGTAACCATAGTGCAATACAAAGTAGTAGGGTATTAAATTTGGTTAATTATTCGAATTTGTAAACTCAATATTAACCGAGATACGGCCGAACAAATTTTCTATTTATTTTAGATTTCGACAAAAGAATCTTTGTCTAAAATTTAATCGCCTGGCCGTATTTCGGGTAATATTAGTCTACAAATTCATTTTATCAACCAAATTTTAGCAAATTTAATGTTAATACTACAACTTCCTATTTTATTATGGTTCACAAAATATGCTTAGTTTACGAGAGATAAAATAAAACCTGAAAAAAGTCCTAAAATTTTGAAATGTTGTTGTCTCCCTCCTTTTTCCCAAGTTACTTCAAGATCCTAGAGGTCTAAAACTTAGGGTTGTACATCCTGAAAAATTGTAAAACCTGTAAAAATTTCTACAAACAAATGTTGTCTCAACACATTATTAATTAATAAATATTGTCTAATGTCCGGTGTTTATATTATTTTTGTCTATCCCCTAAGTTACACAATCATTTTTTAAGTAACTTAATAACAAATTAATTAATGATCCAAAAAATTTTTAAATTACTCTGATGATTTATATTATTTTAATTAACCATTATAACATTCCTTGAGTTGTTTATTCAATGATTAATTCAGAGTGATGTTCGTTGTAGTCATAAATGCATTTTAACTCTCATCCTTTCTTCTTTCAAGAGATCACATAAACTCACTACTTAACTCATTTTCATTCATTTCCCTATCATCCGGTTTAACTCTTTTTTTTTTATATACTCAAATTTTATCACGCGGCTTGAATTTATAATTCATAGATAAGAATATTAATATTAAAGCTGCTTTATATATTAAATATAAATTAGTCTTGAACATATATTAAACATTAGCACATTAGCGTATTCAAATTAGCTATTATGTAATGTAATTTTATGGCATTTGTTATGAAGAAGCATAATAAGCTTTTTTTATTTTGTTGAAACGTGAGATACAGTAGTATACTACTGTAAAAGTATATATACTTGTATTGTGAAGTTGATGAAAATGAGCAAGAGTAGCCTCCGTTTATAAAATAAGAAATCTTGACGTTACGTGTCAATTTTATTGTCCTATCACAGCGTATATTTTCTTATAAAACAAACATTAACAATTAAAAAAACATATATATATACATTTGTTTAATTGCAATATAAATTTTAATAAATTCTTTTTAAAAAAAAAACCCTAAAAGATTTTTCGTCAAAAAATCCTCCACGTTTCTTGACTTTTTTTTTACGAGTCTTGGCATTCGTGAAATAATTTATCGATTGTGTCTTTGTGAGATATTCTTTCAATTATTATTTAAAATATTCCACATCTCTTCATTTTAAGTAGGACTTTGATCACGCATCTTTCTGTCTAACTCTTTCTATCAGAAGAAAATCGGGGCTCTGTGATGGCCATATCATGTTTTTTAAAATACCTTCGTTTTCTTTTCTTTTAAATAGTTCCAATATAGTTAAGAATTATGTTCAGGATCATTGTTTAGTTACATAATGAATTCGTTGTCGATTAAATGTAGCCCCGAAGGAATCGCATTTTCTTCTAGAATTTTTTCCTAAATCTCCTACTCCATGACTTGAGAAATAACTCCAAACCATAATAGAGCCACCCCGATATTTAATAGTTGGCACAATACAGCTTGGCGAAATCTTTTCTTTTGTGTTACTTCGAATATAAATTCTTCTTTTTGAAACAAATATTTCAAATTTGGAATCTTCGGTCCAGATGACTTTTTTTAAATCTTTAACGAACCAATCAATCTTGATCTTTTTAAGGTCCGTTTGATTTTATACCGCAACGGTGGCTTTCTTACACCTATGCAACCCAATAAATTAGCATCCATCAACCGCCTTTTCACTGTTGTAACTGATATAGATTTAGAGAGAGTTTTATTTAATTCAGCGCAAATTTCTGTGGTCGTAAGACTTGTATTTAGTTTGCTTGTGACAACAATAATTCGCCGCTGATCGTGGTTCTTGGTCTTTCTCAGCGTAAACGATCTTTGTGACTGACAGTTTGATGTTTCAAATTTTTTTGAAAATCTCATTGATTGCCATCTATTTTAAGTATTCTCACTGAATTACAATTTTATAATTACTTTATTAACCATATCGATCGTCAATGTGTGAAGATAATTATATTTTATTTGATATTTTTCTTTATTTTAGAAGATTGTGTGAACTTTTCATACGTGGTCAAACTTTTGAACGGCAGTGTATATATGTTTAAAATTTCTAAAATATACACCCAAGCCTTCATTCAATATATGTTTCCAGCAACCAAATTTAGGGGCTGGTGTTAATTATAAGATTACAATACAATCCTCCGAACACCTAAACAATGGTAAACTAATAATGATGGGACAATAAAAATGACCCAAAATCTTATTTTATAAACGGCTACTTCTGTTCATTCCCCTTATACTCATATAACATAATAGACTATTATGTTATTCTAAATATATACTACCCACCAAAAGGTAATTGGTCAATTGGAATTCTATGGAATAAAATGTTCAATTACCATCTGGTCGGTTAGTATATTTAGTGGAAATGACGTAAAAAGAAAACAAGACATTTTAATTTATTCATTTATCTAAACAATTACAACATCCTCCAATGTTATTTTTTTCTTGCGTTTCTTTACCAAAAATAAAGTTATCTAAAAAAAAAGTTGCCCCGGGCGGAACGGCTTCTCCGTCTCATTTCCTATACAGAGAGTTGAAGCCCAATGACCTCGTTCAAGTTCAAGGACAAATTGAAAGGAAACAAACAATTGTTTTTCTTTTTGAGGAGGGTTTATTTGTAAAATTTAATTTCGCGTATTATTGAATTTGAAAATTTAAAAACAATAAATTATATAAAGGAATGTATGTCTGTAAATTAGAGGATAGAAAATATTTTGAAAGTTATTAAGCCTCTCAGGAGACAATCTGGACCTAATGGAAAGGGACCTCAAGTGATAATCATCCACCTGTTGCTTAGAGAACATAAAAGCCCTTTTATTTAAAGGATAAATAATTAAAAGAAGATTATTCTTTTTCTCTTTATTAGACCCAAATTTTTTTGTGTCGAGATAAATTTAGTTTCCCATAGCACCTTAGTTCCAAATTTGCGTTTTAAATGTTGACTATTTGAAATAAACTACCCCCTTTGGAATCGAAATTTACACGCAAATCCCCTAGGGATTTAACATTGGTTCTATGAAAGGAAGAGACGGAAAATGAATTTGAAAAATCTGAAATACTACATCAGTAAAGTGTGCTTCAAATGATTTTCAATGCAAAATGAGAATATACATTTTAAAGAGGATCTAAAAAATAAATGATTTATGAATTTTAATCAAAATCGTTAGAACCAATTTTGAGAAAATTGAAAAAACTGAAAAAGTACATCAGTAAAGTGTACTTCAAACAATTTTCACAAAATATTTTACTGATATACTTTTTAAAGAGCATGTAAAAAATAATTGATTTTTGGAATTTAATCAAAATAATTAGAACAAATTTTGTGAAATTCAAAAAAAAAAAAAATGAAAAAGTACTTCAGTAAAGCACTAGTACTTTTTGGCCGATTTTGTTCACAAGCTTATTTTGAGTGTCCGGGAGGGTACCTAACTTAAATATAAAATATCAATCCCGTAGCTCAATTCCTTCATGCTTAAAATCGTTACACACAGACCAATTTGCACTTTTTTGGACCCAGGGGACCTCAAAACATATACCAAAATCTCGACATCGAATTTTTTACACGATCGTAATACTTTCTCTCTATATATTACATATATAGGTAAGAGAAAGTAATATATAAAGACTTTGTATATATCTGTAAGTTTGTAAATAAGGATAAAGTAAATTCGATTGAATTCTTTAATTACATTCTTAAAATTGTTTATCTCAGCGTTTCATAAACTTGGGGATGTGATTACATTTGAAAAGTAAATTTTGGATCGGAATAAATTTGGTAATAGGAAAAATTTTCTAGTATTTCAATAGAATTATATCAGGGTGGAAGAATTCATTTTCGATAGAATAGGTAAAATTCTAGTTTATATAATTTAGAGTTCTCATTTTGTTGAATTCAGTAAACTATCTTTCTCGATAACATTCAAGAAAAAATTATTAATAAAAGAATATTTAAAAGTCTAAAGAGGGTGGTCAATTGCCCCTCCCTTCGCCTCAATTGAAGCCACTGAATATTTTTATTATTGATTGACAAATTGAAAGGGATTGAAAAATAAATCCATCCGTTTGCTAACAGTGGCCATAAATTCTGTCCATCAAGAGAAAAAAAATATTCTATTCACGTTTATATTTATAAAAATAATCCAATTAAAAAGGGATTAAAAATGCCGCAGTTAAGCCTGTTTTTACTTTCTCTTACCCTATATATGAGATATATATATAGAGAAAGTATTGCGCTCATGTCAAAAATTCGATGTCGAGTTTTTGATGGATATACCATCAAGAGAAAAGATATTGGACAATATGGCGGCTACCTGGCATTTGAGCCTTATGGTAGGTAGCCGCCATATTGTCCAATATCTTTTCTCTTGATGGTACATGTTTCGAGGTTCCCTGAATCCAAAAAAGTGGGTTCTGCAAATTGGTCGTGTGTGTGTGTGTATGTGTGTGTCCATGTGGACATTTTTGACTATGAAATGAGCTAGGAGGTTGGAATTTTATATTTAAGTAAGGCACCCTCCGAACTCGTGTAAATAAGCTTTTAAACAAAATCAGTCAAAAAGTACTAGTACTTTACTGATGTACTTTTTAGTTTTTTTCGATTTTCTCAAAATTCGCTCCAACGATTTTTTTTTTTATTCTTAACTCATCTATTTTTTAGATGCTCTTTAAAATGTATATTCTCATTTTGTCTTTGAAATCTTCTGAAGACTTTACTCTTGTTCTTCATAGAAGAGATGGAGAAATGGTTGCCCTTGTAACAGAATTTAAATCTTTTTCTTTTTATTTTATTTCCGTCTTTAATTGTTTCCGAGAAAAGTGGATGACGTCACTCATTGTTTGAAACCATGTTGCCTAGACGATGGACAGAAACCAGCTCCTTTAAGTGACTATATCTATCTCACTTGCACTCATTATCTTTTCTCTCTTTCTACTCGCTTTAAATTCACTTTCCGGCTCTTCCTTCCATAGAGCCAATGTTAAATCCCTATGCTGATTTGCATGTTAATTTCGATTCAAAAGTAGGCCTATTCTCTATTGCGTATAAAATGTCCAAATATGAGATTAAAATTTTGAAAAATAACCATAGTTTATTTCAAGCAGTCAACATTTAAAATGCAAGTTTTTTCTTCTTTTTTTTATTGTTGAGATTATATAACATAATCAAAGATGAGGTAATACTGGACAAATGAACTATGCAAGGGCTCAGAGAAATACAAACCAGATGTTTTCTCAGACTTCGCTTTACTTATATTTATTAGGCAAATATTTTGACCAACTTGGTCAATGCTTAGCAACTTAGTGGCCTTTTAAGTTCTCTGAAATATTTACTCAGTAAAGTGGACCCTGAGAAAACAGCTGGCTTTATTTTTCCAATAAGGTTATATACATACTTTGAGCAAGTGGTTAAACACTATTTTAAAAAAATTTCAACCCTGGGAGTTGGGAGGGGTTTAACTCTAACCACCTGAATGATTTACTGATTTTGAGTTCACATGTGTTGATCCTAGAAATTTGTTAATCGCAGAATAATAGAGGTCAATTTTTTTAGAAATTTAATAGTAGGTACCCGTAGATCTTTTCCATTGTATTAAAAAATAATGTCTGTAAAATTTGAACTCAAGTGTAAAACAGGAACACGTGGCCCATTGCCTTTGAACTTTGAAAATTTTCTTAAAACTAAGCATTCATTCCCTTTGCTTTAATCCATAAGGGAGATTTTTTTCCCATTTTGCAGGAATTATTTTTTATTATAAAGAAACAATTTGAGAGGTACCTGCATTAAAAAATGCAACTTGAAATATAAGGACCACCTTAATATATATATATATATATATGCGAAGATAAGTTTTCTCGGGTTGAGTCGCGTGTGATGTTGAGATTTACTTATTTACTATTTACTTATTGAGATTTATTTATTTAGTAAATCTCAACATCACACGCGACTCAACCCGAGAAAACTTATCTTCACATACATCCAGTCGCGGAAACCTTTCAGAACATATATATATATATATATATATATAACTTAGAAATAGAGAGGGTAGGCTTGATCTTCTGGCATGTTTATTTATTTATATTAATAATTTTCAATTAAAATTTATATATATACACTCAATTACAAATTATATATATATATATATATATATAATAATTTGTAATTGAGTAATAATAATTTATTCTCAAAATAAAATTTTATTAAAGAGAATTAAAATATCTTGTAAATATAATTGTCCAAATAACAAGTGAATGAGTCCAGGCTACGTAGCTTGACTAAAATTAACTTTATTTCCTCATGATGTATACAATTACTTTATTATGTGATGGCAGACATCATTCTTTTCACTTGTATATAAAAAAAAACTTTTGCATTTTTTAAATTAGGCATACTTTTAGTTTTTCTGAAAAAAGACGTTTTCAGATTCCTAATGTCAAAGCTCTTTTCCAAAAAATGTCTTGTTTGGAGGTACCCCTGAAAATAAAATCGAGCAATTTTTAATTATTTTGTTAATAGGTTTTTTTTTTTCTGAAACTTTCCATTGATATTCCGGACCAGAAATAAATTTTTATCTGAGGAGAAAGCTTCTCACATGTCTTGAATTAAGGACATATAAAAGTTGAAATTTTTTCAAGAGAAATATTTTGCCAATCTCTTTTTTTTTCTTATGGGCAACTAAATATATAATATATATATATATATATATATTATATAGAGATTTATAAGCCTCTATCAATATTCTTTATTTCCTCTCATATTAAATAAATTTGATTAGCAGCAAATTGACATCAGAGCTGTTTCCCGTAGTTTATAAGATTGAAATTCCAATCTCAATATTTGAGAAATAATTTTTAATAACGATTTTAAGTGAAAGCTCCCTATGCTTCTTACCACGATTGTCCATTGTCGGAGAATCAAGAATTATGCTTAAAAAATAATTTTTTCATAAAATCTTTTATTAGCTTCATTTTTTTATTCACTCATTTCACCTTTTTTTTATAAGCATCTTTTTTTTAACTTTTTAAATGTCATCCCATCTTCTTTTTATATGTGAGGTGAGAATTTTTAAGCAACAGGCAATAAAATATTAAATTTCTACTCTTTAAGACCTTTCGACATAAAAATGCATTCAATATTATAGTTCCGGGATGACCGAGCTGGAGCTCAGTGTTTTTTTTTTTTTTTTTTTTAATAAAATTCAAAAAAACTAAAAAATTACCTCAGTAAAGTACTAGTACCCGAGGTTTCACAAAGACGATATCGAACGGAATTTGTTTTGTATACCGGAAAGAGTACATATTTAAAATTAGAAAAAAATCGTTAAAGCGAATTTAAAGTTAATTGGAAAAAACTAAAAAAGTACATCAGTAAAGAACTAGTACTTGAATTTCTCCAAAGACAAGACCTAGCGTAATTTAAAATTCGTACCTAATATAATATATATTTAAAATTTGAAAAAAATCGTTAGAGCCGTTTTCGAGAACTGATGTGCTTATAAATAAACATACATTGCTCGTTTAATAATAATAAAGATAAAGTATAATGGTATTTTATGGCTTGTGGAATTTGTATCAGAAATGAAAGTTAAAAGTTCAGCCAGAATTTTTTCTTTAGAAAATATATTTTTAACAGTGGACGTTTCGGCTTTGGTTAAAGCCATCTTCGGAGCTGTTAGTTGTTGAAGATGGCTTAACCAAAGCCGAAACGTCCGCTGTTAGAAATAGAAAATTGTTTTAAACAGCCTACGTTTCGGCTATGGTTAAGCCATCTTCAACAACTAACAGCTCCGAAGTTGACTTTAACCAAAGCCGAAACGTCACCTGTTAAAAATATATTTTTTAAATAAAAAATTCTGGCTGCGTTTTCCTCCAACTTTCATTCCTGATATAAAGATATAGTTCGAAATTTCTAATGAAGGGGAGAAGAAAATTACTGTTCAGGAGGATCAAAAAAAGAAAATATAGATAAAAAGAAATTATTATTTTCTTTTTTAAGGGCATTCATGTTTACATAAAATTATTTTTTCCTCTGAAAACCCCCCTCGGGACCGCTGCTGATTATATATTAAAATATGAGTATTATTGAGATGTAAGTAGTGGCTGTGTATGTTGATTAAAGGAAATATGGAAGCAGAGGCAGCCAAAAATAAAATACTCTGAATGCTTGACTAATCAGCCGGAGACGTTTCGGTTTATTTACTATGAGATATATTTGAAACTCACACAAACAACCATCAAATTCATCAAAGCCCAATTTTCATTATATACATACGTGAACAATAGTATTCTATTTTACAACAATGTTTATTAATTATCACCTGACTAACTCGGAGCATAAATATACCAATTAATGGACTGAAATGGTTTATAGTAAATAAACCGAAACGTCTCCGGCTGATTGGTTAAGCATTCAGAGTATTTTATTTTTGGCTGCCTCTGCTTCCATATTTCCTTTAATGAGTATTATTATATAACATTGAGTTTAATTAATTCTCAGGCATCTTGAGGGGCGGGGAGAGTTGAATTTTCATCAAGGACCAAGCTATTATTCAATAAACAAAATAACAAGTGTCGAAATGTCTTGAATGTAAAAAAAAAATCTTTTTATTGCTTGTCTCCTTAAGTCCATTCTCAATATTATTTCTTGTATTTATTTTTTTTTAAATTTATTCATTAATAAATTTGTTTATCTCTTTCAGGCCTCAGCAAAAGGGGAGGCTGGCATTCGAGAGCCAGGTCCTTTTTCATTCGGGCTCTCTCCTCGATTTGCCTCTGCAATGCAAACGGTGCGAAAACATCTTAAATCTCCAGTTGTCTCCCTTTCTCAAATGAAAAAAGCCTTCCATTGGCTGAAACCAGCGGATTCTCGTTAAATTCTTGCCAATTTCAGGCATAGCCTGTCCCATTTTGTCAAAGCAATTCAAAGAGCACATATTTTATACCATGTTTTATAGTTATAGATCAGTATTATAGTTTTAAATGTTAATATATTAAGAGAAGTTGAGAGCGTAGTTGTGCCCCTCCTGATTGTTAAATATTTCATGATTTTGTGTTAATCTAATTATAAATAAGAGCAGCCATATATATATATATATATATATATATTAGAATATATATAATCAGATATTATTTGAAAATTTTATAGTTGTGCATTTTTTATAAATGTTGTTTTTTCCATATGCAGATATTTCTTTAATTTCAATAAAATTTTATTTAATCAGCGCAGTACAAATTAAAATAATTTTACAAAAATTCCACAAACTACAGTACAAATAGAAAATTTATTTTTATAAAAAAAAAAAAAAATCTGCATATGTTAAAATCATAATTTCTCTTTTCATTAAAAAAAGAAATGAATAGAATTATTTTATATTTTAAACCTCATATTAAGGTCAAATAATAGAAAGAAGAGATTAGAAATGATAGATGTAATGGCAGGATATTTTTGTTTGCAAAATTAACTTAGTCGCTCAGAATTCAATATCTGAGACTTCAAATTTGCAAATTTTGGTGTAACTTACTCAAAGTATGTGATGACTGTCCTACTCTATTTCTTGTAAATGTTAGATGAACAAATTGGTATTTTATAGGATCAAACGTTTATATATATATATATATTAGAAGACAAAATATTTAGACAACGCAACTCGCCTAAATATTTTATAATCTGATAATATATAAAGAGAAAAAGGCTGTTTCTGGACACTGAAACTAATCTCTTTAATTTTAATTAAATACCTGACAATCAAAAATGATTCTTTAATTACTCAAATATGCTCATATTAATGTAAAATAATATCATATTTTTTAATGGGTTATCTTTAAATTTCCAATTGTTTGGTAAGTGGCGCATACAAATTGAAGTATTTTAGTTATTTTTGAAATTAAAGAAAAATCCTAAAATTTCTTTAGAAAATAGAATATTCTTTTATATATATATATATATATACAGTATATATATATATATATATGGATCATTCTAAAAAAATGGGTTAACTTCCCGTAATTGCAAATAATTCAGGGACTACCAAACATATTTACTTATTTTAATCATCAGGTAATAGAAAAGGTTAATAATTTTTGGGCACACATGATAAATATTGAAATTTAAAAAAATTTAATGAAAATATTCGTCTTTTTAACCCTTTTTAGTCAGTCCCCTGGGATGTACCAGCTCAAAAAGTGACCATTTAAATGCAAATTTATTTTAAACTATTAGATTTATATGATTATATAATTATGATATAATCTAAGATCATTTGGTTAACATACAAAGATTTTGCCAGCAATAAAACCAATTAGCTATTTTGGCTGACCGAATACATTTTTCTGCTCACAAAAATGTATTAAATGTTTATATATATATATATATATATATATATATATATGCAAAGATAAGTTTTCTCGGAAGTAGGCAGGTTGAGACCCCGGGAACCAAGAGCTAACACCCCGACTTGGGGAGTAGGCAGATTGAGGCCCCAAAGTCAACCCAAACCAAAAACAAACCCGATTACACAGAACCAACCACTGTCCATTCCTCAGAGACAAACCCAGACCTCTGAGGCATCCACCAATACACCGACTTGGGGAGTAGGCAGATTGAGGCCCCATAGTCAACCTAAACCGAACACAATTACACACACCCTACCTTCCTCCAGCTCTCAGGGACCAATCCACGCCTCTGAGTCATCCACCAAATTGACCTGGGGACCAGGAAGACTGCGACCCCGTAAACACCATTACCTCCTAACTTCCTTCTCTCTTGAAAATGGCTCCAAAAAGAGAGCCGAAACGTCGAGTAAATCTCAGCACCCCACGCGACTTAACCCGAGAAAACTTATCTTTGCATACATCCGGTCGCGGAAACCTTGCAGAACAAATATATATGAGTATGAAAAGACTAATATAGTTGAAATAATAAAATAACTCAGGTAATATGTTTATATATTAGATATATCCCAGGAAAGGGTTTCTATTCATAAATGCGCCACTTTCCAAAACAAATTTTATCTTAGATAGCCCATTTTAGTAAGAGATACTTGGTGGGAATAGAAAGAGTGATTGCGCGAATTGGGAAGTTAAACTCCGTCTTCGTATTCACACAAGTAGAAATTTAGTGTCTCTCTTACTATATACTTCACTTGCTGAGCATATCATGTTATCACGAATATCATAAATATATATAATTTAATTGTGGAATTCGTGTTTTCTTCAAGATAACTTTCAATTGGTAATCTCTGCTTTTTCTGATACATTCTAAAAATCTTTAACTAGATAGAGCTTTGTTTGAAAACAGATGGAATTTTTTCAAAGAACGATCAAACAGACTGTAAATAAACCAGTCGTATATCTTTTAAGATAATAAATTTGCGAGATGAGTTTGTGTTTGATTGGGCAAAAAATTTTTATTTTGGAAATTTTGTTTTAAAATATATTTAGAATCTTATTTTTTAATTAATAAAGTTACGGTTTTAGAAAACGCAGGGATGATATGAAACTCTTTGTAAGTTAAAGCTATACATTACAAAGAATCCAAACTACCAAAATTAAATTGGCATATATATTTATATATATACTAATAGACCCAAGTGTATGACCAAAATATTTTCTTATTGCACATTATTTATAAATAATCTCTTGTCTAAAATTTTCAACAGCCTAACAATTTTATATATTTTTTTGCCAAATAAAATGTAATTATTTACACCAATCTAATAATTTAATTGCGTTTTTGATTCATTACCTCAGAGCAGAGGACCATGGACTCAACCTTATAGAGAGAACTGAGCCGTTTTTAAATTTAAATCTCTCTACTATTCCTCTCTTGAGCTCTGAATTTGAAATAATTTATAGATTCTTTATAAACAATTTGCAATAAGTCTTAATTTACCCAAGACACTATTGCGTTAGTATATATATATATTTTTTTTTAAGTGTCAAATAGAAACAGTCTAATATTTTAATTTCCAAGAACTCCAATGGAAAGTCTTTAAGTGAAAAATAATTTAATTTATATTTTTCCATTCTATTATAGATTTTTTTTTCTAAAATCACAATATATAAAAAATAAATGTTATTTCTTTTCAAAAATAGGGTGGCCGGCCAAATAGTTTTTACTAAAAAATGAATTTACATATCTTCGCCCCAAAAGGCTAAATAACACAGAAACTGAATCAAAAGTGATAAAATAAAAGATCAGAAAAATATATATAAATATATATATATAGGGGGTTAACCCTTGTACAAAGTTTAATATCTGATCAACTTTTATTTTGTCTATATGGCGTTTTTTATTCAGAGTGAGCCATGCATTTGATAAAATTCTAGTATTTTTTTTTTAACAATTGCACAAGCGTGGAGCATTGAATCGAATAAGCCATTAAACATTAAGGCCTGTATACAATAAAGCTCTGTAGAAGAATCCTATTAGGAATTTGACAATGCTTTTTTTTCGATTGTCTAAAAAGAGATCTTTGATTGACTTGGGAAAAATTTTTAAATAAGAAATTGTAAATTAAAAAAGTTAAGTAAAATTCTTTCCAAGTTAAGATTTTTCTTAAGAGTGTTTCTGAATAGTCTTTAATTAAAGAAAATTAAAAGGTATCGATTAGCCTTAAAAATTTTATAAAATTCACAACTTCTGGTCACCCTATTTTAAAAATAATTTTAACTCTGGTTGTGGAAAAGAAATATTCCAAAAATCAATTGGATTTTGGATACTGCATGCACAAGGTATAGATCTATGAAATCTAAAATTTCACATCTATTTTTAGAATATCGTTTCTATTTTATATTTAAAAATCGTATTTTTCAGAGTAATTATCTATTTGACAAATATAATATATACAAATAATACAAATATAACCAAAACATATGACGCTTAATTAAAATATTTTAATTTCCACTTTGTTATAAAGAGGGATGGACTCAGACATCTGATATATTCTTAAATCCCTTAGGTCTCATGGATGTATATATACCTTTCAAAAAAATCCATCTGATCGCCTACCCTTTTTATAATAAAAACTGTTTAAGAAAACTCTACTTCATGTCTGGTGTTCATTTTTATAAAAGTTGTATACTTTAATTAAATAAATTGGTTTTTTATCGCATATTAGTGGGCTAATTCCTATGATCCGTTTGGTAAAAGAACTATTTTTCAGTCATACGCAATATTCAGATACAAATCATATAAATAAAAAATATAAAGTGAATTGATTTGTTTTTCTTATATATTTTTAAAAAACTCTATTCAACTTTTTTTTTTTAAATAATTGAAATACTTGTTTTTTAAGAAATTCAATAAATATATATAAGTTTAATTTTTCTTTTATCAAAATTTCCTGGGACGTTGTTGATCAATTGTATTCCACGGTATTCCATGGGGCCTAGCAGGGTTGCCAGAATTGAAAAATAGTATTATTAGGAGAATTTTTAATTATAGACCACGTTTTTGTATTAAATATTTATTAAAAATATATAAATACTGTACAACGTTTCAACTGCTTATTCTGCAGTCGACAAAAATGTGGTCTATAATTAAAAATTCTCCTAATAATAATATTTCAAACCACAAAAGCTTTAATAAACACATTCGTTGAAGTTGGGAATTTTGTTTTACCAATAATTCGACTTCTATAGTTTTTAATAATAATCTGTTTCTTTCTTTTCGCCAACAACTAACTGAATATTCTTTCTGATGTTGAGTTAGAATGTGGATTGACCAAATAAATGAAATAACTTTTAATAAATTATTGCCATTAGGATGTATTTATTTTTTAAATCTACCCATATTCATTTTCAATTTGTTCGTTTATCAAATATTTAGTTAGTACCTAAACATACAGCATGTCAAAATCACAAATTATTGTATATTTCATCTATGAAAAGTCGACTTTTTTATTTTTCTGTATTACTATATAGAGAGATTTTTAAATTTATTATTATTAAAATCAAACCACTTTTGTAAATATTCTACGGCAACTAAAAATCAAAATTATTTGCCCCAATATTAAATCAGCAATATCACATTTTAAAATTTCTGATCGATCAATGCAAATCTAAACTTTTACATAAAATACAATTTTCTTTTTTGAAGTAGCAAGAAGAAGAAAGAGAAGCAGCTAGTAATTATTTCATTTATTTAATACCCATTAGGCTGACGTTTCGGTCTCGGTATATAATATATACATGGGTATTAAATAAATGAAATAATTACTAGCTGCTTCTCTTTCTTCTTCTTGCTACTTCAAAATCTTCTATCCAGCTATATATCTACTTTTCTCCACAATTTTCTTTTTGTGAATTTATTGTAATATAAAAAATTAAATATACTGAGTCGACTTTGGAGGATTTTTATAGGCATATCGGGACTCGGGAATTAACTGTATAGCTCCGGGCTTTCCTGCTCAAATCGGGATGTCTGGCAACCCTGGTGGCCTGGGTTTCCCTTCTTTCCCCCATATATATATATATATATATTAAAATGATCTCTCACTTAGAAATTACTATTAATAACCTTCACAATATTAATTTATTGAATATATATATATATATATATATAATTTAAATCTAAGGGTTGAATTGTGCGTCTCTTGTATTTTTATTATCATTAAAAATATAAATAAATATATAATATATATATATGAAATATTTTTTTAAATGTAAATTTGTAACTTTAAAATAACAATAATATATTCTAATAACCTTATTAGTGATTGGCCTATCAAGCCACAAATGGACCACTGATTACTATTTGTTTGTATCATAAATTTATTTATAAGCCATTTAAATTCTTGTGTATATTAAGCAATAATCAAGAATTTTTTTCCAGTCATTTTCAGAGTTTATCAATCATTGCCTTAGGGAGAAATGATTTCTCATTTCAAAATAATGAATAAAATCTAATCATAATTAATTTTTTTTTTTTTTTTATGTTCAATGATGTTTGTTCTCCCTTAATAGATTTCTCTAATTCATTCCATTTCTATATATAGAAATTAGGTCGAAAGTATATTTAATGATTGTCAATAGATAATTTTTTTTTTTTTTTTAATTAGTGTCTTCTAGAAAAATGTTCTAGTCTGAATTATTTTAATTTATTTCTAATTAATGGCGTACATATTTTTCTATGGTGAGAGGCCTTAGAAAATCAAAACTATATATTAGAGTGGCACTTATTTACCAAACTTAAAATTTTGAACGGTCCCCCCCCCCCTCCCCCAGATCATTTAATTATCACAAAAAAATAAGATTACAATGGTAAAAGCCCTCAAGCGTTTAAACCGTACTGAAATGCTAATGAAGATTAGCATAAAGTGTACTTCAAACGATTTCTATGAAAAATTTCACTGATATACTTTTTAAAGAGCGTCTAAAAAATAGTTGATTTATGAATTTTAATCAAAATCGTTGAAGCGAATTTTGCGAAAATAGGAAAAAAAAAAACTGAAAAAGTCCATCAGTAAAGTACTAGTACTTTTTGGTTGAGGTTGAAATTTTATATTTAAGCTAAGTTAGTCACCCCCCTGGAACGTGACACGAAGCATTTGAACAAAATCAGTCAAAAAGTTCTAGTACTTTTTCAGTTTTTTTCGATTTTCTCAAAATTCGCTCCAACGATTTTGATTAAAATTCATAATTCAACTATTTTTTAGATGCTCTTTAAAAAGTATATTAGTGAAATTTTTCGTGGAAGTACAGTCAGGGACAATTTTAAGTCCCACCTATGCGTTTTCTACTTGTTATTATTTCATTGTTTAAAAAAATATATATATATATATTTTTTAAGGAAAAGACCGGAGAATAAAATCCAGCAATTGATGGACCCTTTCACTTCATCTTTAATTAACAGATATTTCGACTGGCATCACGCCTAGTCATCATTAGTGTTAATTAAAGATGATGTGAGAGGGTCCATCAATTGATGTGAGAGGGTTCATCAATTGCTGGCTTTTATTCTCCGGTCCTTTCCTCATACATCTGATCCAGCGTAAATCTTCCAATTGTAATATATTTTTTAATGGAAACTTGCATATTTCAAACCTAGAAAATTTCCAATAAAAATTTTCATTTTCTTTTATAAAAACAATGAAATAATCACAAGTAGAAAACGCATGGGTGGGACTTATTTCGGCACGGTTTAAACGCTTAACTTGAGGGATTTTACCATTACCATCTTATTTTTTGTGATAATTGAATGATCTGGGGGGGGGGGGGGGGGCGAACCATTCAGAATTTTAAATTTGGTAAACAAGTGCCACTCTAATATATATATATATATATATATATTTTTTTTTTTGAGGCTAACCTTTAATTTTTCTTATCAAGTGTTTTAATATATTTTGATTTATTGACATAAGATTTCTCTGTCTTTTGTTCCCTTTATGGCTGTCTCATGTCCTCTTTTTTCTCTTTTGAACAAACTCTATAGAAATTTTTATTTAAAACATTTTTTTAAAATTTATATGTTATATTTTAATTGGCAAATTCTGAAATATTTTGAAAGGTCTGTCATCCAGCCTTATACGCCAAACATTGATGTAATTATTATAGTTTATCATTTTAAATTATATGAAGCACAAAAACACAAGAGTACTGGGATATTAATTCTCATTTTAAGTTTTTCCTCAAAGTTGGATAAAATCCAAAAGAATGTGTTGGAAATGCATAGAGAATAAATAAATTTATCTATTTCCTCTTTTCTTCTCACAAATTCTTATATAACTTCTAAAACATTTAGTAGTCTTCCATAAATAATTTTCAAAAAATTATTTTTCACTTGAAAACGCAACAAACGGTATACAAATTGATGTGACATATTTGTAAATATAATAAATTAAACCTCCCTATTTATTTTTAAATAATCAACACATTCTCACTTATTAGATAAATAATATAAATATTTGTATATTTTTTTTTATTGATAATATTAGAAATTTATTTAATTTAATGTGATGGTGAAATAAAAATTCATCAAATATTTTTTTGCTCTGATTGAACTCTGAAAATTCTTTTGTGAAAAAAAGATCTTCGGATTGTGTTATAAAATAGCATGTTAGTAACTTGGTGTAGTCTCTCTATCTCTCTCTGTCTGAATCGAAAGTGAAAAAAAAAATTAACCTTCCTTTTTTTCAAATTTATATTTTAATTAATGAATGAAAGCAGTAAAAATTCCATTTAATTCAACATTTTCTTCACAAGAATTTTAAAAATCCTACATACATGCATACTGATTAATCCAAATATTTATTATAGATGTTAAACAACGTAATCACATATTTTAATACATATTAATGTGAGTAAGCTCAATATATCATTTATTTACTGCAGTTCAAAATAAAATTAATACTGAAATTTTGTCAGGTTTTAATGCCTTCAAGGTCGATATAAATTAAAGTGGAAATTGCAGAATATTTTTATAGTCATAAAATATTGTATTATAATTTCCTTAAATATATATTCATCAAACAGACAATCAAAAAAAAATAAAATATTTATTCTATGTAAATAAGACTGGCATTGCGTGAAGGAGGACAAATTATCTTTTAATTTGTTAAATCAAAATGTGAATGTTGTCTCAAAATAAAATATATTTGTTGATGTAGTTTCAATTTTTAATTCCTTAATATTTAATTTCAATTCAATATACAACTCTAATGAAGTACAGTGAGGGTCAATATTAAGTCCCGCCCATGCGTTTTCTACTTGTGATTATTTCATTGTTTTTATTAAAGAAAATGAAAATCTTTATTGGAAATTTTCTAAGTTTGAAACATGAAAGTTTCCATTAAAAAAAATATATTTTTTTAAAAACAATTAAATAATCACAAGCAGAAAACGCATGGGTGGGACTTAATATTGTCCCTCACTGTACATCTTTACTTTCTCGCAGACTGAGAGAGACGTCTGTCCCTTACAGGCCAACGTGTGCAAACATCGGATGGATTGATATAAACAAGAGACAGCATTGGTCGCACGTTGGTCCTCCACTTCGATACCATATTAATAAGCTTAGAGATGAGGGTAGTTATCGGTCACACCTCATTGAAAGAACAAGCCTCTTTAGATGACCCATACTTACAACCTTACCATACTTAAAACATCAGATATTGTTTAATTATTCATTTTGATTAAATTGGAAAGTTCCGGGAAATCGTCAAAGAGAATATTGAGAAAATTAAAAAAAACTAAAAAAGTATATCAGTAAAGTACTAGTACCCGAATTTTCCCAAAAATGAGACCTAGTGCAATTTGTTTTGTTTACAAGAAATGGTATATATATTTCAAATTTGAAAGAAATTACTTGATGGGATTTCGAGAAAAGTGGAACAAACTAAAGAAGTACAGCAGTAAAGTACTAGTACCCGAATTTTCCCAAAAATGAGACCTAGCGCAATTGTTTTTGTATACAAGAAATGGTAGATATTTCAAATTTGAAAGAAATTACTTGATGGGATTTCGAGAAAAGTGGAACAAACTAAAGAAGTTCATCAGTAAAGTACTAGTACCCGAATTTTCCCAAAAATGAGACCTAGCGCAATTTGTTTTGTTTACAAGAAATGGTAGATATTTCAAGTTTGAAAGAAATTTTTAGAGGGAATTTTGAGAAAAGTGGAACAAACTAAAGAAGTACATCAGTAAAGTACTAGTACCCGAATTTTCCCAAAGATGAGACCTAGCCCAATTTTATATTGTCACCGAAAAAATAGTTTATATTTTAAATTTGAAAAAAATCGTTAGAGCGGTTTTTTAGATCCGATGTGCTTACAAACAAACAAACATATATTTCTCGTTTAATAGTATATATAAGATAAGATAAAATAATTTTTTTAATCCTACCAGAAAATCAAAACGGGAAGAAATGTCAGATTTGCCGAATTTATATTTTTTAAACAGCTAGTACCAACTAGTGGATAATAATCACAACTAAATCTTTGAATATTGAAATATATAATTAAGATCAAATATGAAAATATACTCTTGGTAACAGGAGAATAGAATATAAGAAGAGTGTGTTGTCGCCATTGATAAAAGACACTCCTCACTGATTTTAATCTCCTGTTAGATCAAAAATTATTATATTTTCCCCAGCGGAAAACAAAAAAAAAAGTTTGTCCAAAAATAGGAATATTTTAATCTACTAGAGCCATCTGGTGGGCAATAATCACAACTATATATATAAATATAAATTAATTAAGATCTAATATGAAGATATACTCTTGGTAACAGGAGAATAGAATCTAATAAGAGTGTGTTGCCGCCATTAATAAAAGACACTCCTCTCTGTTTTTAATCTCCTGGTAGAATAAAAAAATATTTTTCATACATTAAATTAAAACTAATTAATGCTCTTTTATATTATAAAAATGGAAATAAATTTTTTTTAAATCAAAAATGAGTTTTATTAATTTATTTTAATGGTGGTATAATTAATAATTAATAATACATTTAATATTAAAATAATGATTAGACAAGCCAATAAAAAAATGTTAAATATGAGTTAGCGTAGCAAAAAAAAGACAGAAAGAATTGTTTTGTTTTTTTTTTCATCACAATGAATGAATGTATGAGATTTAAAATTTAAAATAAGTATTTAATAAGAGGTAATATATGACCTCTTGGAATTGATTATTTTTTTAATAAAGCTCATGGCGAAACGAAAATAAAATATTTTAATTTCCATCTTCGTTACTTTGAGGTGTAGCGGAAGTAGGAGCAGATAACGGTGTGTCACTCTTCTTTTTAGATCCAGAAACAATATCGTCAATACGTAACAAAAGAATTGCCGTCTAAAACAAAAAATATATCTTATTAATATACATGAAGTATGATTAACTGAGGAGGCGATTAGACTAGGGGATAAAGCAGTTAAGCTTATAATTCTGAGTTGGAGACAACTCGAGTTCAAATCTACCTCATGGCAATAAATTATCCAACTATATTTGAGATGCCTCTTCCTGAGGAAGGAAACGGGAACCCACCTCAGTATTATTCCCATGAAAGTTACTCCCTCAGAGTAACCACAACGTGTCAGATCTGACACTAATGATTGCATAGAGATGATTAACAGAAAAAAATTTTTTTTAATGCGTAAAAAGTTCCAAAGGAGGTCGCCTTTGGAATTAAAATCGTAACAAACAGACACCGACCAATTTGCGGGACCCACTTTTTACTCTCCTTTACATATATATGTTAATATATATAGAGAGAAAGTATTGGTTTCATGTCAAAAATTCTTCGAGATTTTGATGGATATACAAGTTTTGAGGTCCCCTGAATCCAAAAAAGTGGTTTTCACGACATGGTCTGTCTATCTGTGAACAAAATATCTCAAGAACAATAAGAGCTACGACGTTGAAATTTTATATTTAAGTTAGGTACCCCCATGGGACGTGACACGAAGCTTTTGAACAAAATCAGCTAGAGTACTTTACTGATGTACTCTTTCAGTTTTTTTTTTTTCGATTTTCTCAGAATTCGCTCTAATGATTTTGATTAAAATTCAAAAATGAATTATTTTTTAGTTGCTCATTAAAATGTATATTCTTATTTTGCTCACAAAATTGTTTGAAGACCACTTTACTTTTGTACTTCATAGGAAAGATATGAGAAATGGTTGCTATGGTAACAAAATATAAATATTTTCCCATGTTTATAAATTTTAAATGAACAAAATTTGATCCACGTCTCAAAAAGGTTCGTTATCCCTGACCTAGAGTAATTGTTTTGCTGAATTAGATTTTATCAAATTTATTAATTATTATATATATATATATATTTATAATTATTATTTATATTATATTAAATATATATATATATAGATAGATATATATATTTTGTTCTGTACTTGTCACATGAGATCTTTTGTGTCGACATATATTTAGTTTCCGCCAATAGGTCCTACATTAGATAGAATTTAAGATGTAAAAATTTATAAACATGGGAAAATATTTATATTTTGTTACCTTAGCAACTATTTCTCTTATCTTTTCTATGAAATACAAGACTAAAATAAATATACATTTTAAAGAGCAAATTTATTTATTAATTTTAATCAAAATCTTTAAAGCCATTTTGGAGAAAATAACTGCAAAAGTACATCACTTAAGTATTGATTGTTCTACTTGGCCGTTTTTACTTAAAAGCTTATTTTAGTGCCTCAGGAGGGTTCCTAACTTAAATATAAAATTTCGATCTCGTAGCTCATTTGCTTCTTGCTTTAAATTGAACATAGAATGACAGACACACAGACCATTTTTCAGGACCTATATATATATATATATATATAGGCAAGAGAAATTAAAAATACAAATTGTGTGAAATTTGATCAAAAAAAGGTTCATTTTACTGTATATGTATATCAGAGGCATTTTTGAAATTTAAATAATAAATAATTACCTCAATAGCTGTCTTGTAGGTTTGCAATTTAACAGAAAGTGGTTCCCAAATTTTTAATTCTTTCATATCAGCCAATTTTCCTGTTTCGCCATCGATCCCAATAGTATGTTGACCAAGAGCATGTTTGGCTCGTAAAGCAGTTAATGTCCGAATAGAATTCGCTCCACAATTTTGAGACAGTGTTCTTGGAATAATCTCTAAAGCAGAAGCAAGTGCTTTATAAGGTCCTTGGCCAACTCCACTGATTTCTTTAGCTTTCTTATGAAGAATCTAAAAAATTAAGAATTATAAATTACACCCTGATGTATGAAATGAATTTAAAAAAAAATAATGATGTGTCATAAAAACAATGGCAATATATTAGTGATGAGAAGTGGCTGTAGACTTAGAATTAGGTATAGGAGACTTAGCAGCCAAGGAATTAAATAAAAAACTTTTATTTAATTGTTAAACGTCGATGGTTAACAATTAAATAAAAGTTTTTTATTTAATTCCTTGACTTCAAAGTCTCCTATACCCAATGGTAATATATAAGCAAGGATTCTCTTTACTTATCGGTAAACAGAGAAAGTATATTCATTAATGATTCACAATAAAAATAAAAATTCATATGTGAGATTAAGTTATATTCAATGATTTCTTTTTTTTGGACACCTACCAGCCTAGTTTTATTATTACATCATAATTTTTACATTTCAAGAATAACAAATACATCAAATTATCAAATAATCAAAATAAAAAATGAAATTATTCTTACCTGAGAAATAGCCATTTCAACGGCACCTCCACCAGGAACCAATTTAGGTTCTAAAAGAATATTTCTTGCAACGTGAAGAGCATCCTGAAGGTTACGTTCGATTTCATTTAAAACATCTTTACTAGGACCCCTAAGTAAAATAGTACAAGCTTTTGGATCTTGGCATTCAGTGATGAAACAGAAATATTCATCTCCGATCTGAAAATATTAAATAAAATTTAAACTTTTCATATTCTGAACTTGGATTGAAAAAAATCAATGGAGATATATATATATATATCTTTGAAAAACTTCATGCAAAAATAAAAATGTTAAAAAATTTTAATTTTTACTTTCTTACCAATATATATATCTTAATATATATAGAGAAAGCATTGGATTCATGTCAAAAATTCCATGTAGAGATTTTGATGGAAATACACGTTTTGAGGTCCCTTGAATTCAAAATGCGCGACATGGTCTGTCTATATGTGTGTGTGTTGTGTCTGTCTGCCTGTGTCTGTTCAATTATTAAAAAATTGAGCTACGAGGTTGAAATTTTATATTTGATTTAGGCCCCCTGAAGCGTGAAAATAAGCTTTTAAACAAAATCGACCAAAGGTTACTAGTACTTTACTTATGCACTTTTTCAGTTTTTTTTTTCGATTTTCTTAAAATTCGCTCAAATGATTTTGATTAAAATTCAAAAATTATTTTTTAGATGCTCTTTAAAATCTATATTCTCATTTTGCTCTCAAAATTGTTTGAAGATCACTTTACTCTTGTAGAAGCAGAGGCAGCAAAAAATAAAATACTCTGAATGCTTAACCAATCAGCCGGAGACCTTTCGGTTTATTTACTATAAACCATCTTCAGTCCATTTATAGGTTTATTCGGTTTATAGTAAATAAAC
Source organism: Euborellia annulipes (assembly GCA_023213315.1). Lineage (NCBI taxonomy): Eukaryota > Metazoa > Arthropoda > Insecta > Dermaptera > Anisolabididae > Euborellia > Euborellia annulipes. Next base: position 23,372 of record JAKCPI010017027.1, read on the forward strand.
CGAAAGGTCTCCGGCTGATTGGTTAAGCATTCAGAGTATTTTATTTTTGGCTGCCTCTGCTTCCACATCTCCTTTAATCAACATACACAGCCACTACTTACATCTCATCTTTACTCTTGCACTTCATAGAAAAGATATGAGAAATGGTTCATTCCCATGTCTATAAATTTTATATCTTCATTTCTATCATAAAGACGAGACCTAGCGTAATTTGTTTTGTATACCGGAAATAAGAAATATATAAAATTTGAAAGAAATCGTTAAAGCGAATTTCGAGAAAAGTCGAAAAAACTAAAAATGTACATTAGTAAAGTACTAATATTCGAATTTTCCCAAAGACAAGACCTAGTGTAATTTCATATTCGTTCCGAAAATAGTATATTTAAAATTAAAAAAAAAATTGTTCGAGCCGTTTTCGAGAACTGATGTGCTTACATATAAACAAACAAAAGTACATTGCTCGTTTAATAAAATAAGATAAGATATTCGGGAAATATTTAGTAAAGTACCTTTTTGACTTCGAAAAGTCCAGCTCCTTGTCCAAGATCAGATTGTTTGATTTCATCTGTTCGATTTACGATGGTAGCACCACAAGCACGAGCAATACGATTGTTGTCTGTTTTTCTAACACGTCTAATAGCTGTGATATTTGCCTAAAATAATATTAAGTGTTATTATTTATATTTCATTTTACATTCATAAGAATAAAAAATAAAACTAACCTTAATTAAATAGTGTTGCGCTAAATCTGAGATTCCTTTTTCTGTAAAGATGAGATCCGGCTTAAATTCGATTATCTCATTACAAATCTTTTCAATGTGTTCCTCTTCTAATTGTAAAATTCTAGTAAAATCGCTTTCCTTGAGAATTTCTATATTTGTCTGACTTTCGCCTTTTTTGTATTCCAAAGGACAATCAAGAAGCAAAATTTTTGGATTTTTTATGTAACGTCTCATTTTTGGGTGAGTCACATCCTTATTGATCATAATTCCTTTAAGGACGGTGGAATCTTCAATAGTACCTCCTGGTACTTTTTCCACCTTAGCATATCGTTTGATATCAATCTCTCGACGACCATTGTCCTCCAGGGTTACAGTTTGAACAGCATCCAAAGCAATAGTGCAAGCTAATTCGCTCCAATGGCCAAGGAATTTTGTTTTAATACATGCTTGAATTACATCTAATAAAGTTTTTCTATCATTGACATTTAAAGAAATGCTGTGAAAAATTCAAATAATGAAATAATTATCAGGAAGAGAAAGGACTTAAGCTAAAGCGTATTCTCTTTTCAGAGGTTTATTGCCATCAAATAGATGAACCTGTGTCAAAAACATGTCATTATTATTTATCGATGTGATACATTCATTGCTAAAGTTAAGTATCAACCATGCCCTTTCTACATGTGATTATTTCATTGTTTTTATAAAATAATCTTTATTGAAAAATCTTGAGCGACTGGTACCTTCAGTAATCGAAAGTTGTGTACTGTGCTTGTCACACCAGATGTTTTTGTGTCGATCGATATAATTGGAAAAAATTTTTGTAAATGTGTAAAAAGTTAGAAAGGGGAACCTTTTGTATCGAAATTTACATGCAAATCCCCATAGGGATTTAACATTGGCTCTATAGAGGAAAGAGGCGGAAAATGGAAAAATCTGAAATACTACATCAGTAAAGTGTACTTCAAACAATTTTCAGGGCAAAATGAGAATATACATTTTTAAGACGATCTAAAAAATAATTAATTTATGAATTTTAAACAATATCATTAGAGCCAATTTTGAGAAAATTAAAAAAAAACTGAAAAAGTACATCAGTATGGTGTACTTCAAACAATTTTCACGAAAAATTTTACTGTTATACTTTTTAAAGAGCATGTAAAAGCATGAGAAATTAGAAAAATCTGAAAAAGTACTTCAGTAAAGTACCAGTACATTTTCGCCGATTTTGTTCAAAAGCTTATTTTGAGTGCTCAGGGGACTTCAAAACATGTATATCCATCAAAATCTCGACATCGAATTTTCGATATGATCGCAATACTTTCTCCTTTCTCTCTCTATATATATACACATACTGTATATAGGTAAAAGAAAGCAAAAAAAAAATTGGATCACAAAAAGTTTCAATAAGTTTTTCATTTAAAAAAAAAACAATGAATATATAAAGGACACCTAGAAAACGCATGTTTGGGACTTATCTTTTGTACTCGGTGTACTTGTTGGATGAAACTTGATGTAATATTTTGTAAGTTAAATGAAATGGTCATATTTTCCCTCATATAGAATACGCCATTTAATTGAATCATTTATTTTGAAATGGTTCAAGTCAAAAACGAAAATTTTCAAGAAGAATACACTTTAGGATAGCAGTGTCCAACATTGTTATTATTTTGTTAATTGTAGTGTTCAAAAAATTAATTTTTTCGTTGTAAATAATTAGTGATGTTTTAATTTCTTAACATCAAGGTGTTGCTAAGTTTTCATATATTTCCCCCAGCATACTTCGTTTCGTTTACTTTCATATATTTCGACTAAACAATGCTTCGTTTATCAGTAGAGCAGAAGAGGTTAGCAAGTTTTTGAGCAACCGAAGTTTGTTCTAAGCTGATAATATTCAGTGGAGTCGAAGCTAAAAAATTTCCACTGGCTCCAGCTCCTAACCATCTAATATACTAATATCTTAAATCTTTATATTGGAGAAATGGAGATAGCCAAATTGGAATGATCTAGGTTCAATAATAAGACGTTTCGGCCTGAATTTATTTAGCCATCTTCAGTTATTGGGTTACAAAATTGTATAAAGATATTAACAAAATTTGACATTCTATTATTATATTTTATAAGTTGGTTGTGTTGGTTTACAACTTATAATTTTAATGAACCTAGATCATTCCAATTTGGCTGATATCTCCATTATACTAGGTCATTCAATAAGTCCGTAGGATGACATATAGATGGCGTTACTAGAATTTTTTCAGTGGCAGTGCGGTCGAAACCAGGCGGTTTGAGAAGTTGAAATTTAAATAAATTAAATATTTTTATAATTTTGTTTTTCTATTGGACTGCAGTGGCCTATTTACACCTTTCCTAGAATTTTTTCCATATGATTTTTATTTAGTACTAACCTTCAAACGATACGTGTATAAATTTGACAGCAATCTAACTATTGATTCGTGAGTTATAGAATTGTATGTGAAGCATTTTTTGTTATTGAAAAAAAAATGGAAAAAAGTGAATTTCGAGTTTTAATAAAGCATTGCTTTTTGATGAAAAAAAATTCAGTGGAAACCAAACAATGGCTTTTTCCTGTTTTCAGATCTCAAGAGAATGCTTGCTGGGAAGAAATTTAAGTCCAATGATGAAGTAATCGCTGAAACTGATGCCTATTTTGACGAGAAAGATAAATCGTACTATAAAAAGTGGTATCGAAAAGTTGGAAAATCGCTATACTCGATGTATCGCCCTCGAAGGCAACTATGTTGAATAATAAATTTTGTCAAAATTTTGTTTTTTTCTTACTTATCCTACGGACTTATTGAATGACCTGGTAATCACATCAGAGCCACAAGATCAAAAAGCAAATCTTAAATCTTTATTACATTAATGTTAGTTACTCAGTAATAAAATTAAGGACACTTTTCATACAAAAAGCTTGATGAACATCCAATTTTGACTTTTTCAAAATAAATGATTCAATTTCAAAAGCTCTAAAAATATAACTTTTTAAATCATTACCTAATCTCATCTTTGAGTGCAGTAATACTATCTTCCAAAGCTTGACGATATGCTCTAATGATATAAATAGGATGCAATTGTTCTTCGAGGAAATGCTCTGCAATACTAAGGAATTCACCAGCCAAAACGATGACTGAAGTGGTTCCATCACCCACCTAAAATGATAAATTTTAATAGAAAATGATTTTTTTTTAAGTATTTAAGAGTGACAGTACTTAATGAAAATATTTGTATAATATTAGCATTTAAATAAAATTAATTTTTAATTAAAATATTCTTTACCTCTTCATCCTGAGTACGAGCAATTTCAATCATACTTTTTCCAGCCGGATGCTGAACTGTGATTTCTCTTAAAATTGCATTTCCATCGTTTGTCATTACAATTCCGCCCATTGGATCCATTAACATTTTTAACATTGCTCGTGGCCCCAAACATGTTCGTATTATATCTGAAATAGCCTTTAAAAGAAACGGAATTAATTAGTTTATTTGTATATTTATGGTTTAATAATAATGAGAAAAGTTAACACATATATAATTTAAATTCTCCAAATGAGAATCGGAAAATTTACGAAGTATTTTCATTTGTCTATCGGATATATTGACATCTCTATGTCAACACAAAGTAGACAAAAAGGCTACTAATACAACAAAAACACTTATGGTGTTTTCTCAAAAGTTACTAGTCTCTTTCAATTTTATTAAAATAGATATTTATTTTAAAAATGTGATTTAGTTTCAAACTCAAGGCCCAAGAAATAGTTAATATGTTGACACTATAAATTTATGGTGCATTTGTCACGCCAGATTTTTAAATATATATATATATTTTTTTGTAAATATATATATTCAAAATATAAATCTTTCTTAATTGTCTACTTTGACCATATATATTGTCTACTTAAAGACAATTTGTTTAAAGTGGATTTGCTCAAATGTGCAAAATATTCCAATAAATTCGTAACAAAAAAAAAATTGAATCCATGAGATTCACAAAATTCAGGTGTGAAATGTCATGGGCTGAATGATCTAAAATTTTTTAAAAAGGTCCCTAAGTCATAAGCAGATCTAGAGTTTCATATATTTAATGGGATCGAAGAACAAACTAGAGACCTGACGAACACTGTTCGGAACAAAGAATTGTGCAATTTCGGGGCGAAGAAATATAACAAGAGGATACCCAAAAATAAAATATAATAATAAAATGAGATAAATTTTCAACAAGAAATGTTAAAAGTTGTTGATAAAAAAATTCACTATTAATAATATATAATGTTAAATCCTAAACCCCTGAATGGGGAAGGATGAATCATATAAATAAATGAATAAAGTTTCAACAAGACAAAAATCTATCTTTTGGGAATATAAACTGAAAAAACTCGATATTCTCTTTTCATTTCCCTCATCACTTTTAAATTTCAATATAAACTGGGATCTTGGATTGCCGGTCTCAGTTGTTATTGGGTACATTAAGAAACTAAATGATCGAGGAAACAAATAATATTTTTTAGAAAATAAATTAAACCGTAAATGTTGAATTTTTAACAAAGTTGTACTAAAAAAAAATTAATTTACAACTTAAATTTTGATATGCACAAATTACAACCATGTGCTTTAATGGCCTTGAAAATTATTATTATTATATTAAGTTAACATTCATATATTTAAAAAATTATTATTATTTTAATTAAATTTAATATCAGTTTCATTTATAAATGCTTTACTTACTTTAGCAGCTAAAATATTCTCTTTTTGAACTTTTCTGCCTGAAGTACGTTTTGTATTCTGGCCTAGTAAAATTAAAACAAGAAAATTTTATTAATATCTAATAAATAATTTTATTTTGTGAATTAATATTAAAAGATAATTACTTAGAACAAGAATCGGCCCTTGTTGTCCTCCAAACATGATTAACCTCTTTGTCTGAAAATTTATTGATTTATATTGGAGGAGGGAATTTTATATTTATTTAAATTCAGGGAGAATTTAAAAAAAAAACAGAAGGGAATTTTTATTTAAATAGTAAATTCGTTTTTTAAATGTTTAATGTGAAAAAATAAGAGAAAAAAAGCCAAAAAAGGCATGAGACAAAGATTAGAGGTGGGTAGAAGGATTTCAACAGGCTATGGCAACTTCTATGGGAGGAATTGAAATCCATTGTTCTAGACTGATTCAGTCGCCAATCGAGGCGCTAGAGTCGGCGCTGTCAAATTTTAGTATGAAATTTCTCCCTGAGTTGCTGAAATCATCTCGCTGACTTTGACAACATGTTTCAAGTCACAGACAAGGGCGGATACAGGGGGGGGGTAAAGGGGGTAATTACCCCCCTGAGATTAGAAAAAAATATTTTTCGAAAAAAAAATGTATTTTTAATGTAAATTTTAAAAATTAATACTTAAAAAATTAGATTTGTATTTATATTCTGGCAAACAAGTACAGAATGCGCCTTTAAATTACCGAAATTAAGGAAAAAATGTGTGCTGTGCGACCAGTCACTTCAGATTACCCCCCCTCCCGAGAAACACCTCTGGATCCGCCACTGGCCACAGATTAATAATATATCATTAATCTGTGATTATACCCTGCTCATTTGCTCCTCCAGATTAGTTCTCCAACTCCAGCCAGCGCAATTGGTTAAAATTGTGGCCTTCATGCCCAGGGCCGGAACTAGGAGATTTTTTAGGGGGGGGGGCAAAATTTAATTTGCTGATCTCAAAAATTTTTCTGCGAACCAAATTTTCCCCTTTTTTTAGAGACACAAAACTTTTGCCGCCCGCGGAACCAAAATTTTTTCTTGCAAAAGTTTTTTTTCCGTTCGAAAAAGTTTTTTGCCTTTTTTTTAGAGACGCTAAATTTTTGCCATCCGCGTAGCCAGAAATTGTTATCTTTCTTTAATTGCCGCCCCCTGATATCTGCCGCCCTGGGCACGTGCACCCACTGCCGCCCCCCCCCCCCCTAGATCCGGCCCTGTTCATGTCAACATAAATAAAAAAAAAGTTATTTAAAAATTTGTCAAAATTCCCTAAACATACGGTTACCAAAATTTATATTCCACAAATCCTTTCTCTCGTTATAATGACACATAAATGAAATTATGACTTAGCATTAAAAATAAAAGGAAATTGATAATATGATTAAAAAAAAAGTGTAGAAGGTGGATTTGAACTCGCGAAGTTTGGTTACGAGAGAATGTAAAAAATAAATAGATTAATTGAAGACGAATTAACCAACTGAGCTATGGTTTATCTAATTCTCTATAGAAAAATAAGCCATATGAGAAACATGAAAAAAAGAAGTATTAAAAAAATTTTAATATTCTACATATGATATATCATTTTTTATAATTTTTTATGCAGAATAATAATTTATATTCAAAATTGCAATATCATGCCTAGATTTCAAATAATTCAATGGGGAAACGTCAGATTGTTTATGCCTTGATGTAATTAAACCAAAAACTCTATCTAACATATGATACATGTCATTAATTCTTGAATTTCCCCTGATTCCAAATAACTAAACCCCTTTTAATTATATGATCTAATTTTGGAGTTATTGACGATCAAAGTTAAGCTATTATTTTCGACCTTAATGACATCAACACCCAATTCCATATATATCGAAAAAACTTATTTAGCATTGTCTGATTAAAACCAAATTTTTACCAGAGATTTATAATTAAAAAATGAGTTTTTTTCTAAAGTTTCATAATGATTGGTAAAGAAATAAATAAAATATTGACTATTTTGTAAATTGAGTTTTAGAATTCGGGATCCCGGATTGGTAAAGAGAGCCGTCTATGAACCGGGTCTAGGCTTGAATCTGAGATCCCAATTCTAAAACTCAATTTACAAAATAGTGAATATTTTATTTATTTCTTTACCAATCTCTATGAAACTTTAGAAAAAACTCATTTTTTAATTATAAATCTCTGGTAAAAATTTGGTTTTAATCAGACAATGCTAAATAAGCTTTTTCGATAATATAGAATTTGGTGGTCAGGCCTTTAGGCCCGAGTTTGGCTTATGTTTGATCGCCAATAACTCCCAAATTAGATCAAATAATTAAAAGGGGTTTAGTTATTTGGAATCAGGGGAAATTCAAGAATTAATGACATGTATCATATGTTAGATAGAGTTTTTGGTTTAATTATATTAAGGCATTCACAATGTGACGTTTGCCCATTGAATAATTTGAAAACTATGCATGCAAATAAAATTTTAATAATAAATTATTAATCTGCATTAAACCTAGTAAAAAATGATATATCCTATGTACAAAATTAAAATTTTTTTAATAAGTCTTTTATTTACTGTTTCTTATATGGCTTATATTTCTTTGTAGAAAATAGATAAACGATAGCTCAGTTGGTTAATTCGTCCTCAGATATTCTATATTTTTTTCCATTCTCAAGTAACCAAACGTCGCGAGTTCAAATCCACCTCCTGCACTTTTTTTTTATTCTTAACTGTTTTCATACCTCATGTGAGGGGCAGAGGGGGGGGGGGCTGGCGTATTAATTTTTAAAATTTTATATTCAAAATAAAATTTAATTCCCAAAATAATAAAAACCTCGTGCAGCTCACAACTAGGTCGGACCCCTTTGTTTTGCGCCCCCAGCCCAGTTGAGCCGGTGGCGGGCGCCTGTTTTGCCACGCCCTCGTTACGGCCCTATTCCCTGGTATTTAGCTAAGATTATAAAGGTCAATCATTTGCCAAATGGCATTTTTGAAAATTTGTTTTTATATATAAATAATAATAAATAGGACTCATTCTAGTTATAAATGATTTTTTTTTTTGAATTTCTTTTCTCGTCGGGTTTGCGCATACGCATCCCAGTTTTATACATATTATACTTTTTATACAGTTTTATCCGCGATTTTTGTATAAAACTGGAAAATTATGTATAAAACCCAACTTTGATGCTGAGCTTTCTGATGAAAATGAAGAAATCAAGAGGAATTTTTTATATGAAGAAAGTTTTTTAATCATTTTAAGTAATTTGAGATTTGCTTTTTAGGATAAATAAAAAATCTGGAATTATAATAATAAGCAAGGGTTGTGGAGGGTAATGATGAGAGGGAAAGGGGGGCTAGGAGTGGGTATGTTTCATTCATATGCCGAATGAGGCACTGTTGTCGTATTTTTATTGCAAACCTATACACGGGAGTTACTCATCTAGATTATCTATGGATTCCAAAAAAGAAGGTGATTGAGAAACGAACGCGCTGACTCACCTCTGGAGATTCAAGCGGCAAATTTGAGTTAATAGGAAATAAAAGAAATATCAATTAAATTAATTATTATAACATTATTAGGTTTAATTGAAAGAAATCGTACAAAAGATTTTAGAATTATCAATGTATCTATTTATTATTATATTTTTTTTATATAAATAAAGAATTTGTTTAATATGTTGGCTAACATGTTGCTTTTTAAATTAAAAGAAATCAGAGTAGGATTATTTACAGAGCTGTGTTATTTACAAAAATCTTGTAAATAACGCCAAATAACACTTATTTATGTAAATAGCTGTTACTAACTGTAAATAACTCGGGTGCGCAAGCGCGGACCCCGCGTGAAAGGAAACTCAAATAAAATTTATCTAATTCAAACAAAAACGAGATTCAGTACATTGAGTGGCGTAACGTACACCCCCGCAAACCCCGCGATGCGGGGGGCCACAGGCCGGGCCGGGCTAAAAAACTGTATCTCCTCAGGGCTCCGATAAAAACGAAAAAATTTAGATAAAAAAAAAATTTAATGAAAATTTGTCTTTGAGAGGGCCTGGGCCCTAAGGGTTCAGGGATATACGGTATTTTAAAAATATTTTTTGTATGGTCTAATAATGGGGCCCGAAATAAAGGTTGCTGGGGGGGGGGACGTTACGCCACTGAGTACATTCATACATTTTATATTTCTTTTACTTTCTCTTACCCTATATATGAAATATATAGAGAGAGAAAGTATTGCGATCATGTCAAAAATTCGATGACGAGATTTTGATGGACATACATGTTTTGAGGTCCCCTGAGTCCAAAAAAAGTGGGTCCCGCAAATGGGTCTGTGTGTGTGTGTGTGTGTCTGGACATTTTTGACCATGAAGGAAATGAGCTAGGAGGTTGAAATTTTATATTTAAGTTAGGCACCCTCCTAACTCGTGTAAATAAGCTTTTAAACAAAATCGGTCAAATAGTACTAGTACTTTACTTTTGTACTTTTTTAGTTTTTTTTTTATAGATAATTTTATATAGAAATTTTAAAGAGCATCTAAAAAATAGTTGATTTATGAATTAAAAAAAAAAATCGGAGTGAATTTTGAGAAAATCGAAAAAAACTCTAAAAGTACATCAGTAAAGTACTAGTATTTTTTGCCGATTTTGTTTAAAAGCTTATTTACACGAATTCGGAGGGTGCCTATATTAAATATAAAATTTCAACGTCCTAGCACATTTCCTTCATGGTCAAAAATGTCCACACACAAACAGACTAATTTGTGGGACCCACTTTTTTGGATTCAGGGGACCTCAAAACATATATATCCATCAAAAACTCGACATCGAATTTTTGACATGATCGCAATACTATATATTTCATATATAGGGTAAGAGAAAGGAAATTGAAAGAATTCCATGTGTCACAGAAAAGAATTTATTCTATTTAAATATAAGGGAATATATCTTTCAATAGTATTGTTGTCAAATTTCTACTTATTAGCTTATTCGTTGTAAAAATTTACCAATAAAAATATTTTAAGTTTAACCCAAGAACGAGTATGGTAATATGCTCGAGTCAAATAATATTCCCTCGGAAGGGAATATAATGAGCTAGAGATGGTTATCGTGAATGAGTATCTGTCATGCAGAACGTAAGTGTGTAGGTGTCGACTGTTGACTGCATTAACCGAAGGGCCAGGTGCATTCAGGTGACCATCTGCCAGGTGCAAGGGCTCGCCTTCACCCTTCTCCCTAAAGCCTTATCACAAGCAGTTACCTTGTTACTAGCAAGCAACTTGTAAAAAATCTTCAACTTAAACATTTTATTTTAAAATAAATTATTATTTTATCCTCAAGGATACGAGGATCCAATCTGAGCCAACCCTCGTCCCAAAAAAAAATCTGGTGTGCTGTGCTTTCACACCAAATTTTTTTGTGTTGACATATATTTAGTTTCCGACAGTACAGTACATTTGAATTCAAGATATAAAATATATAAACATGCGAAAATATTTATATATTTTTTTTCCCGCCGACCCCGCACCTTGGGATTAATAATGGCGAGGACAGAAGAAGAAAATATTTATATTTTTTACCACGGCAACCATTTCTCCTTTTCTATGAAATACAAGAGTAAAGTGGTCTTCAAAAGATTTCAAGGGCGAAATGAGAATACACATTTTAAAGAGAATCTAAAAAAAATAATTGATTTTTGAATTTTAATCAAAATCGTTGGAGCGAATTTTGAGAAAATCGGAAAAAAACTGAAAAACTACATCAGTAAAGTACTAGTATTTTTTGGCTGATTTTGATCAAAAGCTTATTTTCGGCCCCTTTCGCCCCGAAAAATAATTATATGTACTCCTTTACGATGCTTGCCACTTTTACCAGGGGTCGCGGGTTCGCATCTGCGACAAAAATTCATTTCAATTGAATTGGCTACCAATCAATGAGGCAAAAAAAAAACCCTAAAAAGCGTGGCGATCGCCTACTCCGCCTAATGGGTAATCCGGCACTGTTAAAAAGAAGTATTTAAGCAAGGGGTGGGGGCACGTGTGCCCGTGCTGCCCCCACCACCTGGGGTGAAAGTGAGCTGTTACTGATTCAAATGGGCCGCCACACCAGGCCAATTTACGAGGGCCAATCCATTGCTTTATAGAACTGTTTTGCACTAGGACACACAAATTCGAGCCCAGTAATCGGACATAAGAAAAGTGTAAAAGGATTGTTTTAAGAAAACAATCATAAAGCTGTATAGGATGGCATTTTTGTATAGGGAGATAAACGTGCGTTGCAGTGGCTTTGGCGGCTAACGGCGTTAACGGCTGTCGGCTGTCGAAAGGATCGAGGGGCGCACGCCACACGACGCCATCTTGGCCCCTCACCTTTGTCATGTTAATGGTCCCAATCTCTCGCTATTCAAGGTAAATAACATTACTTCTCTTTACGTTTTATTATACTAACATTCATCATTTACTTCATATTAACATATTATTTAATTATCAAATTCCAAATTAACCCCTTGGACTCTGTTTATTATTCTAAATCCCATTTACAACCGGATGTTTACGACCATTGCTTTCACATTTTTTTGATATTAACAGCGTCTAAATAAGTAATTTTCACTTGATTACTTTTTGACATGTCACTAATTTAAATGGGTAATTAAACAATCACATATTGATTGATTGAATTTGTTGTTTAAGTCCATCACTAAGACATGTCCATCAACTATAATCATATTACTTTTTTTTATTTATATTATTCCTCTCCTCTCTTTTGGACTATTCTTTATAAGTTTTCATCTATGTTTCAATTTCCTAAAGTTTTTGTTCTAGAATTTTCATTATATTTATTTCCTTATTTAACTATGTCAAGTTCGAATTTCTCTTGATTTTCATGATTTATTATTTTCCTCCGCATTAACGGGAGATGAGCTTTTCCTTTGCATCCAATTCTATACCTGGATCCATGACAAGAATTCTGCATTTTAAATTCTTTATTCCAGGTCACTATTTTAAATAAATTCACTATCTCCCCTTTAATTGATTAATTTGTATTTTTAATCCATCTCACTAAAAAGACATGTCTTTATAGTACCAAATATCTTAATTTTCCCAGTTTTATTTGTTTATTTATTTTTTCAAATCACCTTAGAATTAATTATATTTACAAATTTTGTCTTTGTATTTTTTTATTTTATAAATTTTCATTTTATAAGTAAAGTTTAATTTAAATTACTCCTGTTTTTTTTTTATATTTTTTTTTAAATTCTAAATTAAAAATTTTCTACCTCTGCATCCAATGGCTACTTTAATTTTTATCTCTTATTCTATTTGTCTTTTCCTTTTTAACATTGTGTCACTATTTTAAATAAATATACCATCTTTTCTTTCATTTGTATTTTTAATTCATTATCAACACGTTCTAATTTTTCTTTTTATATTGCAATATTTATTATAATTTTCAATTTTTTTATTTTTTTTATGTGTCAAGCTGTATATATTTGCTAATTCTTCTTTCCAGAAGTGTATCTTTATATCCAACTCTGTTTAAAGTCCTGTCATTAGATGTTCAAAATAAACGTCTTTCTGAATTGGCATTTTTGACTCTTCCATTTATTCCTGGTGACATTACCAAATTTTTTTTAATAAATGTCATTCATTTGTTCTGATAATAATAAACCCCCAAACAGAACCAAATAAGATGTTAAATGAAGACCAGAATTTATTACCGTGCTTTGTGTTAAGATTTTAATTTGTCAAAGACACTTAACTCTAAAGATGAGGGATGATTGACTTTTCTTTGACATATTATATGAAACTTCATTTATATGTATCCTGTCTAAATTTCTTTTTCCCATATATGAAAAATTTTTATTTGCTAATAATAATAAACACATTGTTCTTAATTTGATTCTAATTAAAAATATTTTTTTTTTATTTTTTTCAGTTAAGATGTTTTAAAAAATTTTCTGCATGGAACTCTACACAATGCCTCAAATGGAAAAACAAAATTATTCCGAGGCTCAATACAAAGGAGGAGGTGGCGATGACATACATTCAGTTGGAGATGTCAAAAAAGTAAGTTGACACTACTAGATGACAGAACATCTATGTTAGAAGTAAGTTAACGCTTCTAGATGACAATATATAACAATTTTTTTTTTTTTTTTATTTCAAGTATCGGGTTTCACTGCTCACAAGCTCAGCTTGGAGTGCAGTTATTCATCGACCAGCTGAGGAAGATTCTGAGCCAGAAGATCTTCCATCTACTGTTGACATGGATGCAATTAAAGTAAGAAATTTATGTCACAATAATTCCATAAATTATCAAATTCACGTATTATTACTTAGTGGACGTGAATGTTTGTAAACAATCCCATTTCATTTGTTATTTTGTTTATATATATTAGGGGGGTCCTTAAAAATTGATTTTTGCAATTTATACCGGGGCACCCTGCTATTTTGTTCTACTCATTAAAAAAGAATTATAGGAATTTTTTAAGAATGATTTTAAGGGTCGCTACAACCGTTTAAAGTTTAGGCCTATTCAAATACATTGAGGGATTAGCCTTGATAGTCCAGTCGATATAACTTTTTACCTGGAATTATTCCGAAGTTAATGAAAATTTTACAGGTTATTTGGGGGTATTCTAGGATGTCTATCCTAAGTCCTCGACCTCGAGGACCCTGTCCTAACTTGGAAGGGGAGGAGGGTGCAAAAACATCAAAAATTTTGGACTTTTTTCAGTTTTTTGCTTATATTTCGTAATCTGAACATATTTTGTCCACTTTTTCTTTCTTAATATTTGTTCAATGATATATAAATATATTTATCCTTCAAATTTTAGGAAAATTGGTTAAACTCTTTTCATTAAGATAAATATATATATATTATATATATATATATATATATATATAGATATATTCGGTCGCTTGTGTTAAAAACCAACCAAGTAATCAAAGAAAGGTTGAAGGAGCAGAGACTGACAGCCAAATTTTTTTCTTTAAATATTTTATTGGGCCGATGTTTCAGTCTCGATAGAGGTTATCTTCAGGGCCCAATAAGTGTCAAGGAAATATATATAATTTGCATTAGGCAGTTATGTGTACTGATGCTCATCAGGTGAGAGATCTTTGAATGATAATTATATATATTTCCTTGACACTTCTTTGGCCCTGAAGATGGCCTCTAACGAGACCGAAACGTCGGCCCAATAAAATATTTAAAGAAAAAAATTTGGCTGCCAGTCTCTGCTCCTGCAACCTTTTCTTGATACAACTCAACAGCCACAACTACAATACAACCAAATAATGTTTAGTTTATTCAAGCAATTAAGAAAAAAAAAAAAGTTATTTTATTTTCCAGCCGAGGTTTGATTCTGAATCTATGATCTATGATAATCTATCTTCATGACTTTAGAAAACTTCAAGACAATATTTTAACTTTCAGTATGATTATATTCATAAGGAATAAAAAGAAATACCAAACATTATAATTTTAATCAAATAAATTCCCAGTCATAAAGTCTCGATGTGTCTTAGTAAGAATCATCCAATGATAAAATTTAGGTTAAGATAGCAACCTTTCAGGTTTATCGTCTTGACTGAGAGAACCTTTGAGAAAATTTGTAGAATTAAATATTTGCGACAAAAAAAAAAAAAAATTGGAATTGTTTTTTTTTTCCCTAACCCTTGAAAACCATCAATAATGTTATTTTATAAATTGACAAAACGAATGTTTATATTTTTAACGAAGGACTTAAGGTTCCACTGATTAAATAATTACTAGAATAGAACTTATAGAAATAGATAAAAACATTCATTTTGTTACAATAAGTTTATAAAATAATATGTTTTGTGTATATGTTAATAATTTACTGCTGTCATTTTATCTCTTTAAAATATAAAAGAAATAAAAAATAACTTTAGAAAAAAACTACACATTTTAATTATAAATAATTTGGGAGGTATAGCTAGGCCATCCTCAGTATTGTAATAGGCCTGCCAAAATATTTGTGAGTGACTCAAATCATCTGTTTTTTTTATTCTCAGAAAATTCTCTCTACGACCCAGCCAGTGACCTTTAAAAAAATAACTTTAGTACATAAAGTTTATAACAGATATATACTGAAAATTATATATATTCTCATTTATGTGATCACTACTCCTGGATCGGCCATTTATTTTAATTAAGATTTCTAATCAAGAAACATTTTTCATTTCTAATAATCAATTTTTTTTATTTTTCAGGGATCGCCAGCTACACCCCTTCCACCTCCTCCTCATTCAGTGCATATTTCTCATGGCGATGGAAGTAAACATTTGAATTCATTACCATCGTCACCAATGGGGTCGTTAATAACAGGGCAAAATTCATCTCGTAATGATCCTCAAGCTGCCCCTGTTGCCAAGACTACTGAATCATCATCTTCCCTTGCTGGAGCAAGTAGTGGTTCTGATGACACTGACGATGATGATGGTTCTACAAGCTCTCGAGATTCCGATACCGACTCCGATGATTCAGATACCGACGTAATTATTTCAAATTTTTACATGCTTTTATTAATAATATTTAAAAAATACCATATTTTCTCCGGTACATTTAAATTCAAGATGTAAAATTTATAAACATGATTGCAATACTTTCTTTCTATATATTAACTTATATAGGAAAGAGAAAATAATACTTATGTTTATATCTATATTAATAGCATAAAATTGGAAAAAAAAAAAAAAATTGTAGTTAAAACCAATTTTGGACGGTTTTAACCACTTTTAACCAGTGTCCTAGTCAAAATCTAAAAAGTGTTTTTTTTTTACAACTCTGTCGCCACTCCTCAACTTTTCAAGACTAAAAAATTTCCAAAAACAGAAATATATTTTTTTAGTGGGAAAATAAAGAAAAGGGAATATTTTCTAGCCGATTATCAATTAGCTCAAATAAGCTCCGTTTTTTTTTCCTCACAATTTTATGGCCATAGTCTATTTAATTTAACACCTTTTTTAGGTGTTTAACGTAAATTGAAACTTGTAACTATTTATATTAATCAAGGAAGTGTTACAGTAGCAGAGACTGGCAGCAAAATTTTTGTTCTTTAAACATTTTATTGGGCCGACATTTTGGTCTGGATAGAGGCTCTCTTCAGGGCCCAATAAGTAAATATATATAATTTGCATCAGTACATATAGCTGCCTTATTCAAATTATATATATTTCCTTGTCACTTATTGGGCCCTTAAGATGACCTCTATCGAGACCGAAACGTCGACCCAATAAAATATTTAAAGAACCAAAATTTCTCTGCCAGTCTCTGCTTCTGCAACCCTTCCTTGATACAATTCAACAGCCACAACTACAATACTTGTTACTATTTTTATATTTTCTTTTTTTCAACATTTTAAAATTGAGATACAATAATAATGATTTAAACATAATTTGTTATTATCCATTTTTGCTAAATCTGAGTACAAGCAACTAAAAGGTCTAAAATATTTTTCATTTTTATCTGAAGCGTCCACTTTGGTTCTCCAGTGTTTTCAACCTTCTAAAATAATATTCATTTTGTGAATTTAAATATATATAGCTATATACTGTATAAAGATAAAACTATCATGTAATGTTATAATGGAGGGTTGAGACCAATGAGAAATGCAGCTATTATTTTTTCTTTTAAATATACATTGTTCCAGCGTTGTCGAACACCTTTACACTTTTATTCAAGCAGACGTTTCGGTAACCATAACGGTTGCCATCTTCAGTGCCAATGAAAGTTTTTTAAATTGGCACTGAAGATGGCAACCGTTATGGTTACCGAAACGTCTGCTTGAATAAAAGTGTAAAGGTGTTCGACAACGCTGGTTTTATTCTTCCCAACTCCAATCTCACATACCCAGCATACAACTTAATTTATATACATTGTTCCTTTTAAATACACAGCTGACTTATCGGTCCGGGTTTGAACCATCTTCACAGCTGATAAAAAGTTATTATGAGGCTGGTATGGTGTCTGTTTTGCATAATTCTAATTGTCATTACCTTATCATAAAAACAAATAGATAGAGACCGAAATATTTGCAATTAATTTGAAGAATTGAGACAGGAAGAGACCAGTTTTTCTCCTTATTTTATTAGACAGATCTTTTTTCTATTTGTATTGCTGACGTTTAGCCAATCTCGCGGCACCCTTCGGTGCCGGGCCACACCGGTTGGAAACCACTTCAATGGGAGAGTGGAAATCCAAAGTTTTGGAACACTTTGGCCAGCATTTCTGTATCGATCTTGGCGACAGCATCACGAATATTGTTCTTCAGCTGATTCAGAATTTTCGGACGATTGGTATAGACCAAGGATTTATCCCATAAAAAAAATCACATATGATAAATCTGGCGAGCGCGCTGGCCATTCTAAATCAAGATAAGAGGTTCGGCCAGCGCTCTAGCCAGATTTATCACCCTGTGATTGTTTTTTTTTTGGGGATATCTATATCCGTGTATATGTTTTTTTTTTTTGGGGATATCTCATATCCTTGCTGTATACCAATCGACCGAAAACTCTGGTTCAGCTGAAGAACAATATTCGTAATGCTATCGCCAAGATCGACACGGAAATACTGGCCAAAGTGATCCAAAACTTCAGATTTCAACTCTTCCAATGTTTTGAGCAGAACGGTGGCCACCTTCAAGATATCATTTTCAAAAAGCAATGAATACAATGTAATGAATTAATGTACCGCTTTGTAAAAAAATAATTAAAATAATCTCCAATGCTTTTTGTTTTATCATTGTTTAAAATAAGGAAGTTCCCGTGCTGCACCCTGGATATGTGAAGAATGGGTGGAGATAGGCGGAAACGCCCAAGGGCCACTAGTGAATGTGAGATAGTGTGTGTGTGTGTGTATATATATGAAGATAATATATATATATATATATATATATAACCTGAGATATTCATTGCGATGATGGAGATGCACAAACGGGGGCATATGGTTGTCAAGGATATCGCGGTAACATTGACCTGTAAGAGACGTCAAATCTACAAGTGGTTCAAGTAAACAGCCCTTAGGCGAACTTAAAGATCACCCTCCTGACAAGAAAATTTATCAATTCCTGGCCTGAAATAAGCTCGTCTCGAATTCAATTGTTCTTCAGTGTATTATTAAAGAGATTTAGGCCTCAGTATAAAAAAATACAATTTTTTCAAAAAATTATATTTATTGCTTTGAAAATCAATTTCAGGAAGAGTGGCTGAGAATGTATAATGAGTAGTAAGGAGATTCAAGGCAGCCAAAAGCAATAAAGAAAAAATATATTTTTCTTTAGCTTTATTTTAAACGCTTGTCGACGTTTCGGCCGATATTCCCGCCTTCATCATCCAAAGGCCTGTTTATTTGTGCACCTGTACTTGCTATTTTCCATTCTATAACATCAACAGCAACTTCTCTTCAACTTAAAATTCATTTTATTTAGATCTCAATTACTATCTTGAAGTGACCAAGAAAAAAATTACTGACTTATTTTACATTCTCTTACCTAAGAGCTAGGAGGTTGAAATTTTATATTTAAGTTAGGCACCCCCCCTGGACGTGACACGAAGCTTTTGAACAAAATCGGCCAAAGTATACTATTTAGCACTCTACTGATGTAATTTTTCAGTTTTTTTTTCGAATTTCTCAAAGTTGGCTCCTACGATTTTGATTAAAATTCATAAATCAATTATTTTTTAGTTGTTCTTTAAAATGTATATTCTCATTTTGCTCTCAAAATTGTTTGAAGCACACTTTACTCTTGTGCTTCATAGAAAAGAGGAGAAATGTATGTCATGGTAACAAAATATAAATATTTTCCCATGTTTATAAATTTTATATCTTGAATATATCGACTGAAAGTAAATATATGTCGACACAAAAAAATTTGGTGTGACAAGCACAGAATACAACTTTCTCTTACCTTTGTGATGTGTGTCAGTCGCGTGCTTTCAGCACACCAGATTTTCTAGAAATATACTATTACTGAAATATTTAAAGAAATGTTTATAATCATATCTATTAATAATTATTAATAGATATCCATACCATATTTTAAATTAACAGGCAGCAACCTACCGCTTCTTTAAATCGTCATTCTTCTGGAAACTATAATATCTTATATTCGAACCTTTTGTCTTTTTTGTGTTATTATTACACCCTAACATTGCACACCCCAGCATTTTTATTTTTATTTATTGAAAAATTTTCTATTTGACAAGATAAAAGTGTGCTTGGCGCGAAGGGAATTTCAAATTTTGCTCCCTGAGTGACGTCTTTGCGCAGACAGGACGCGTTTTGGTTTCTTTACTGAGATGTGTATACTCAGATCACGGTGCCTACCTTGTCCATTCGAAATTCCTTGGCTCATTCCACAGAATTAGACGCATGCGCATTTCCATTATCGTCTTCCCTCCTAATTTGGTGGTAGATTATTCCAGATCTAAGTTGAGTTAGCATTTCTTTTTTAAAAGTTATCCATCCATTATTAAAATCCTATTTTAAACACTTGATCAATATTTTCATCATAAGGTATATTATTTATAAAAATATTAATATATTCTTATTTGATTCAATTTATTTATACAAAGATTTTGACATAAACGCATGAATTTTCTTCTCTGGGTATAATCTAATATTAGGCCTATAATAATGTATTTTCATCAATCAATCTTCATTCATATAATTATGATTGCTCTTGATTTTAAAAATAAGCAAAATTTTTTAATAATCATCAATTTCCTTGGGCCAATATTTTAGAATGAGTTGAAAAAAAAAAAACGAATTTAATCCGAATAAATTGTCTGAATATCATATTTATTCACCCTTCTCAAAAAGAAAGAATTTAAAATTTAATCGGATTAATTTTATATATATTTTTTTTTTTTTAATGCAATTATATTAGAACATTCTATCGATAGTATAAAAAATGATGAATATATAAAATTTTTACATAAGAGAGATTCCCCAGATATTTGGAAACAACATGGCCTTTGCTTTATTTTAGTATAACTGTATAAATTTATTAAAATTTAATATTTATTACCTTGAATTTAATAAATTGCTAATATATAATATTTATTGCAGGACTCTGGCTCGGGCTCTTGCACTTGGACGGATTCAGATTCAGACAGTGGTAGCAGTTCGTGTTCAAGTCGTAGTGACCGCTCAACGAGCCGCAGTGAACATTCGCACACAGACACTCCCGATCAAACTACCTTTTCGATACGGGAGACCAATTTCGACCAGGTGATTTTTGTCATTTGAAGCTGTACATTATTTTAGTACAGTCTAATAGTTTCATCAATGACCTTCAATCTGTGGTCCTCGGATCACTGCAAAGAAATGATTTGCACTTTTTATATTTATTATCCTCCAGTATAATCTGAAGAAAGTTGCTCCCCGGACTAACCATATGTGTCAGTTTCTGACTATGTTTGTGAAGGAAGAAAGATAAACAGGAGTAAGCTATAAGGAGGCCCTCGCGATTCCTTTGTTAGTGTATTATTCCTAAAAAGAAGATATGATCTAATTTTTTAAAATAATTTTCCTCAGGTATTGTAAACTCATGCAATTTTTACTATTCGACTTTTTCTAAAGATAAATACGAATTAAGTTATTTATGAATTAACTGTTTTAACATAATGTTAATTTATGAATAATTAAAATTATTATTTTCAATAAACATTTTATTTTATTATTGAAGAACTGTGGCTTTAGGCTTATTGGTGATAGAGTCAGAGAAATAACAAGACATTTTCAGCGAAATTTTATTTAGATTTGCGCCCTCACGGCTGTCGTTTCGGTCTAGGCCATCTTCAGAGCAATAATCAAATGGGTGGATATTTTTAAAAATCTGGTCTGCTCCCAACAAGTTTTTTTTCTTTACGTTTTGCTGTGAGCAGACCACATGCTGAATGTTGTAGCTGTTTTTTTTTTAAATATCCACACATTTGATTATTGTCAGCCGGCTCTGAAGATGGCCTAGATCAGGGATGGCGAACCTTTTTAAGACGTGGGTCAAATTTCGTTCATATTTTTTTTTAATACTAGCTTGTGAGTCACTAATGCCCATTTGCACCAGAGTTAAGTTTAAAAATTTTAAATTGAGTATTTTTAAAACTAAACATATTTAAAATTCAATTGGCTTAACGGGTAAAAATGTGCGTGGTTTGACGAATTTAAAAATCCTTAGTGGGGGTTAAAAATTCTTAAGTGATTGGTGCAAATGGCAATAAGTGTTTGAATGTTCAAGAAGTAACGAAAATTACATACAATATATATTTTGAAATATAGTCCACTTTTTTAGGTGAGTTTCAGTGAGTAGTAATCGTGGGTCATTTAAAAAGCCTGCTTGGGTCACTGTCTGACCCACGGGTCATAGGTTCGCCATCACTGGCCTAGATCTCAGGCCAAAACGTCAGCCGTGAGGGCGAAAATATAAATAAAAGAGAATTTGGCTTGTTATTTCTCTGACTCCATCACTATTTTATGTATGAAACAAAGAACAAGCCTCTTATTAAATTTATAGCTTATCACCTGAGCATAAAGACGTTGTAGTCAATAGGTTTATTATTTATCTGACAAGTTAAAAAGCTTTTATGTCAGAATTATATACAAAATTAATTAATTTCTTTGCCTTATTTATATTATTATATTTTTTCAATCTTTTAATTTATTAAATCAAATTTTTAATATTCTTTTTACAAGCAAAATGCTCCTCTCACTAATATCTAATTTAAGTTCATTTCAGAGGTTCTAACTTACCATAACCCCCTCTCTGTTTCGTGTTAACTTTGCATCTACCATATTACTTAGTTGGTTATAAAGTAATTCATTTATGGCAAAAATTTGCCAAATCATTTGCTAATTAAGTAAAAAGTCTTTTCAATCAACTAACACTAATACTTCTTAGTATACTGTATTATGATATAGTATTATTCTCATTCAACTCAGAGCCTTTAAAATAACATAGGATTATTTTTTAAATTAAAATAAAGTTAATTATTACTTATTTTTTATAACATTTTTATTTTTATTTTTTAGGGAGGACTTAAATTAAAGATTGCTGCCACCAAAATTCCAAAAAATATGCCAAATTTAAACACCAAACCTTGCAGTGCACGGCCTAAATCATCGCCAACACCATCAATAGAATCTCATAACAAATCAAAAGAAAAAATCATAGAAAAACCACCTGAGCCCATTGTTTCAAATGTACAAGAGAAAAAACCATCAAGTTGTAAAACAACAATAGAAAAACCTATCAAGCAATTAAAGCCATCAATTAATAACAACAAAACTACAAAACATAAAGTTATAGATAATTTAAAAAATGTTAAAAATGTGGAATTAGGAAAAGTGAATAAATCGCGTAACACAAATTCACCAGTAACAAGAACCCTCAGAGAGAGTTCTAGGAAAGTGTCTAGCACAAGTACACCTAGCCTCTCAGAAATAGAAGTGAAACTGGACCGAATACGTGTTCAACCAGCCCGAACACTTCGCATAAGAAAATCAAATGAACCGGTGAAAAATGCCACAGTGACAACGCGTTTGAAGAGACAATCTACAAACACCCCACCACCTCCAAAAGTGGTACGTAGGATGTCTTCTAGAGAAAGAGGCCCTCCACCTAATCAAACTTCTGCTCCAACTACCCTCGCTCCGAGAAGAAGTGGCAGACCTCAAAGGCCGGTCAGGACAACCCGACAATCTCCTCAAGTCCCTCAAAAAACAGAAAAGGTAAGATTCAACATTTCCTCATTTTATTATTTATACTAGCTGCGGTGGCGGGCGCCGCTCCTAGCCGGGGGGACTTCTTCCCCCTGGAGCCCTTTTCTTAATTATGAGATCCAGTGCCTGCTTGAGGATTTGTTTACATTCATACACAAATGCAAATAATACCTACATTTTTTCTGTACATTTCCTATGATATAAATATATTATTTATTAATTAATGCAAATTTTTATCTTCATACATTAATTTGATTAATATAATTGTATTTTCTTTTGTTGTCATATTTTGATTTAGCCTGCCAGCTTAATCAACTGCATTGACCATAATTTTTTGATATAGGTTTATCAATATGTTGATCTTTTGTTCTTTTTCCTCTCTATCCATTAATTGTCCTTAAAATATTCCTCTCATTTTCGTCAGTATATTTTTAATAAATAATTAGTACAAAATGTCGTCTATAATTAAAAACTCCCATATTAATAATAATACAAACCACAAAAGTTTTAATAAACATATCTGTATTTTATTTGGAGGCCAATAAATTCGTCTCTTGGTCAGTATATTTGTGTATTCTTTGGAGAGATTTTTGATATTTCTTCAGGCTTTATTACTGGCCTTTCAAAAATTGCCTTTTGACGGTTTAGCTCTATGTATTTGCACAGGGGTGGCCCAAAGACCTTGCGGCCCACTTTGGTAATGTAACATAACTCTACGGGCAGCACATAAAATTATATATCGCCATATTAGTTTTAGACCCTCTCTAGACATTTTTTTGTAAAAAAATAAAATAAATAGATCTATATTGCAAAGAGTGGGTCAAGGTGGGCCGCGGGTTGGCCACTAGGGGTATGACTTTTCGACTTTTTTTTTCCAAAAAAGTTCTAACGAATGAATCAACTTTTGTCTATTATTGACTAAAATGGCGTTTATTCCATGAAAATATAAAAAAAGGTCACGCACAAACCACTTTGAAATATTAGGTTGACTAGTCGCAGTCTTGTATAAGCCGGTATATAAGGGAGGTGTACAAAGCGGGTAGTTGAGTTTTAATTAGCTTTAATGTGGTGTCAATTATAACCTTCCCAGGTGGGAGGGGGGGGGGGGCAAATACCCTCTGGAAAGGGGATTGAAGAAAAAGATCACCCCAAACCAAGTTTATTAGTTGCCAGCTCCATGTGCTGTTTCGCCTTTTACGTGTTGTCATGGGCGATGAGCTCCATGGTTTGACTAAATCACCAAACATCCACTACTTCTTTGTGCAAGATTTCATTAGCAAATATGATAAATTAAAAGCAGCCTTCAGCAACTGTAAAACTGAAATTACCTGGAGAGACGACATGAAGTTTCTCTACCACTTCAATCGTGTCTTCCGTCACTTCACTGAGAGGAATAAAGTCCCCTTCGTCAAGTTTCAACAAATCCCAATGCTTGCTGAAACTTTCGTGTCATTCTAGCCCTACTTGCGTTTATTCTGATTCCTGAAACCCCGGCGGCGTAAAATTTGTTCATTCATTTCTTACTCATAGGCTGATCATTAATTCAGCAGCCAATGGTTTAGCTTCTGCTCACCTTCATTTATTAAAAGACAGTGTAGACCACTTAATTAGCTGAATTTTGGAAATTTTGATTACTATCCCTAATCATCATGAATTAATTATATCATATATACAATGTAACATTTAAATACTCATGAGTATTATTATCCTTTGCAAATGTTTTGTTAAGCTTTATATATATAAATATATGATTGTCTGTATATCCAGACTCATAAGCATAGTCACGTCTCACTCGAAACTTACACAAAAGGGATATTATAATTTTTTTGTCTGGTTTCTGACTCATTTGTAAATACCGATGAGATATTGAAAAAGAAGATTCGCTACTGCGCATAAAATTCAAACAATAGCTGAAATTACTTTTTACTTTCGAATATATTTATTTTAAAAACATAAACAAGAAAAATTTAATTTTCTATAAAGTGGTAGTACTATTATATAATACTATTATTCGCTACTGAATTAAAGGAGATAATTAAATTAAAGGTTTATTACTTAGGTCCCCCATAAATCTCAAATTTTAAAATTTCCTATTGCCATTTGTAAAGTTAAAATTTAAATGTTTTTTTATTTCCAAAAATTCCACAGTATTATATATATATGGGTCATTCTACAAAATAGGTTAACTTTGTGTAATTGCAATTCAGTGGCTCCAAACGTATTGACTTTTTTTAAACATCAATTAATAGAAAAAGTTAATAAGTTTTGGGCACACATGATAAATATTGAAATTAATAAAAATATATACAATATTTTTTAACCCTAAAAAGTCAGTCCCCTGGGATGTACCAGCTCAAAAAGTAAACATTTAAATGCGAATTTATTTTAAACTATTAGATTTATATCATTATTATCCATATCGATATAATCTAAAATACTTTAAACGTTTTACATTATTTTTTTTTATTTCAAAGTAGCGTACCTCGATCTGAGCGTCAGTCCCTTGGCTTACGTTAAATTTGAAAAATATCTAATATTAAACACTGTAGATAAAATAATTATCTGTTTTATATAAGTTTAGGGTGTAATGATGCATTGATGCCCAAATACCGGGCGATATCCATCTTTTATTTACTTTTATTGTTATTTATGTGTCGAAAATCAGCATGTAAACACTCAATTTGTCAGTCCCCTAGTAAGTAATATTTTAGAATTATTAATAATCATTTCAACAATACTGAATTTGCTGTCTTTGCATTGTTATAATTAATATATAAAAGAAAAAAGTATTCCATATCAATTAGCAGATTTTTTGTGTTTTATATCAAAAAAGTCAGTCCTCTGGAAGTTTTTCAACCGTAAAGCTAAGAGGCTGATGAGCTTATATATTAATATTAATACAAAAAAAATAAAAAATCTGAGTGTTACTATATGGATACAATAAAATTAACTTATTGTCTATCAAAATCATTACAAACAATTGAAATCAAAGTTACAAATTGTGCATTTCAAATTCGACCCCAAAGTTAACCCAATTTTGAATGTCCCATATATATGTATGGGATTGATGATGATAATAGTAGTAATATTATATATATGTAACTCACATCCCCGATATAAGAAAATATTTAACAATACAAAAATATACTAAATGTCATATTTTTGCTAATATGTTATATTAATTTCTTTAATTATTATGTTAAATTTTTTCAATAAATATATTTACAAGTTAATTAAAATTTATAAAACGGCAATTTTAATTTCTAATGAATAATAAGCATTTTTAAATGCATCTTCACATACTCGTTTTAATTAATGCATCATCATGCTTCCAGGATTAAAATATCTGTCTTTTCTTCTTGAATAAATTTCCTCACTTTAATCAATTCATTTATTATTTTTCTTTAATAAATAAAGAAAAAAATGTTTTAATTACTTGTTTAGTTATTTTTTTAATATTAATAATTTTCTTAAACTATTTCAAGTCACTGACTGAAGAGGGTATTCTTATATATATATATATATATATATATTAATTCAAATTTTTGATAATATATATTGTCCTAAGTTTTTTTAAAGCTAATTTCCCCATTATCTGAAATATTTCTGCAAATAAAAAAAATAAATAAGTATGATCATGATTAAATGAAGGAAAATAAATAAAAATAATTATATCATTGAAAAAATTTCCTAATTAATTTTTTTTTTATTCTCGAATATTTATTTGCATGTTTTATATTTAAACTATTGCATAATTTGATTAATTGCCAAATGTCTGTTCTGATGTAGACTTTAAGTCTCCTTCTGGAAATTCGTACAAAAAAATTTAATATTCTGAAAAACAAACACAAGGGAGATGTCATCAAATCTATGGGGAAAAAAAAAACTAAAATATAACATAAATATAAAGGTCAAAAGTTTTTTGTATTTAATAAATATATTTTTAAAATAAACACTAAACTTTTTTATTTTATTTTCAAAATTAAAATTGAGAATATCTTAAATTGATAATCTTGAAACTCTTTTTAGTTCATTTTCGCTCAACAACTGATAGTTCAAATTTATAATAAATACTAAAAATTATTATCTGCTCAGGGGCCCACATCTTGTGGGTACGTGGATGGCGACCACGAGCTACCCGAGCTGGGACTGGCAGTCCTGTTCTTTACATGTCCCTTCCTTCTATATTTTCAACAAGCGTCAGTCCGTGTGACGGGCCGGCCTGTTCTATTTCTTCCGGTCGCAAAAAACCCATTCCGCCGACCCCATATATATATATAGGTGAATGCCAAGGGAAAATTTGAGGTCAAAACTCCTTTTCTGTCAGAAATATACAAAGATTTGAATATTTTTTGCAAGATATGAAAAGAAATTATAAATAAATCTCCTACTCATCATCGTTGATCGTCATTAAGAATAAATGATAATTTTCAAATGGACAAACATGTTTTTTCATTAAGACCGAATGTAATTAATAACTATATAATTTTGTTCATCTTATCCGCCTTTTATTTCTAATCTAATAAAAATAAACTCGTGTGGCCACTTCAAAATCGACTGTCAATTTCATTAGACTTCAAAAAATTATGTTCTTTCAAAAAAATTTCTAAATAAAAATTATAATTTTGAGATGAAGGGCAAAGGGAGCCAGAAAAAAAAATGCTATAACAATTTTCCAAAGATATATCGGTGCATTTATTAGTGCTCCATCATCAGTCCTATGATTCTTGGTTTTTTTTTTTTTATGCTCAGAGTTAGTCTATAAATTCTTGGTATATCCATATGTTTTAAATAGTTGACAATTAAATATGTATATAGTTAGATATTGTATGCCCGTTCAACAAGATACATGTTTAATTGTCAACAATTTATGTATATTGTAATTGTCAACAATTTATATATATTGTAATTGTCAACAATTTATGGATATTGTAATGTATATTGTATAACATGTTTATTGTTACATATTGTATGCCCGTTCAACAATATACATGTTTAATTGTCAACAATTTAAAGCATATGTATATACCAAGCATTTATAGACAAACTCTCAGCATAAAAAAACAATTAAAGGACTCATGATGAAGCACTAATAAATGCTTCGAAACCTCTCCGGAAAATTGTTATAGCATTCATAATAATTTCTTTTTAGCTACCTCTGTCCTTTCTTTCAACGTTATCATCACAGTCACCACTTCTTAATTAAAAATTAGAATTTTAAATAATTGATAAAATCTATATATAAAATATTATATATTTTTAATTAAATAACACCATATTTGTATTAGTTATTAAATAATTAATATGTAACAGGCTTGTAAGCAGCTATGATTATTTCTGGCATTCAAACCCACAGCGACGTTTCGGTCGACTATGCGACCATCTTCATGACTAGGGTTCAGTCAATAGAAACCTCTTATGTTGTTAAATAGACTTTTTTTTAAAATTAACGATCTATCAGGTATATTGATTACATTCATCGACCAGTCCAAGTCAATATGTCTATCAAAGAACATAAGAAGTTTCTATTGACTGAACCCTAGCCATGAAGATGGTCGCATAGTCGACCGAAACATCGCTGTGGGTTTGAATGCAATAAAGAAATAACCTTTTTATTCATCCTACTACATATTGTTTCAGCTATTCACCTCGCTTACATAAATAATTAATATAAATGTGGTCTATAATTAAAAACTCCCAAATAATAATAATAATAATAATACAAACCACAAAAGCTTTAATAAACAATTCAATAAGTTTTTCGAAAATTTCAATATTTAGTGAGAAAGAAGGGAGAGAGCTTTGAGTATACTTTGCTGTAGGCGCCAAAATTGTTCGGTTTTTGATAATAATAATAATTTTGAAAAGATCTTTTCAAATACCCCTTCATCATTTACTATTATGGGATGGATGCCTCTCCGCTATTTCTCTCTCCTTCCAATCCATTAGTTGATCTCAACTTAATAAAGAATGAATGATAATGATAATTTTGAGAGGGAAAAAAGTTGCTTTTTCAACGAGCGAATCTTTTTTTTTTTCTTTTACTTGATAAATTGGCTAAGTAGGCGAGCTGGCATTGCATCTTGAAACAGCCGGTTGTCGGTTGGCACTGTTGCAAAGCGTAACAACACCCAACACCGAAGACCAACAACCAGTTGAATTTTTCACCAGCTTACTGAACCAAGCAACTCTTGGTTCAAGGGCGAACAATCTTGACTTGGCATCCTTCTTCTTTTCTTCCACCACCTCTACTTATTTTTCCTTCATCTTCTTTCCTCTTATTCGCACATTTATTTCAACTCCCCTCCTTTGGGTCTTGTCGCTTCTCTCTCCATCGTTTTTTTTTTTTTTTCTTATTTGTCTTATGTCTCAGTTAATTTCACATCTTGTCATCTCCTTCCTTTTATTTTTTCAATGGAAAATTTTCATAAATCTTATTTTCAATTATTAAAATTGCAAATTAATAATCACTTTATAGAATTGTCTTTTGATGAATATTATTATGTTAAACTTATTCATATTTGAACCTAATAATAATAATTTTTGTTATCATTTTTAATGCTTGCACCACCAAAATTTACCCCATCCTGTTTTCTACTTATTCCATTCAAATCCATTGAAATATTTTTTTAATATCTAGATTATGGTTTGGGGCTTCTTTTTATTAAATTAAAAAGAAATTCAGGTTAAAATTTTCTTTTGATTTTTTTATTTGTCAAACAGAACAGAACCACTAATTTGTACAGTGAGAAACAAAATATATATATATATAAATCACCCCCATCCGTTTTCTCTTGTGATAGATATAAATTCTCCTCTACGTTTGAACCACAAAAGTTTCTATTAAAAATTTTTCATATTTAAAAAAAACAACCAAATAATCACATGAGGTTGCTTTAATATTGCCCTGTACTGTACAGTGTGCAACAAAATTAAATGGCACTCATGAGTATTATTCTACATGTCTACATGTCTTTATTTCATTGTTTTTATAATCCATGTCCAATAAAAATTCTTCATATTTTTATAAATTTAGACAGAAATTTTGGAGAAATCGCAAAAAGATAAAATTTTATAATTTTATTAAAAATAAATAAATACTCAAATTGAAATATAATATTTTAAAAAGAAAAATAGATAATTATTTTTAATTTGAGGATGTCGGAATTGATAATTATTTTCTTTCTAAATCATTAGATAGTGTTTTTTTTTATTAATTCATGCAGTCTCATGGATTTATAATATATATATTTGATCCGAGACTAAGACAAAAAAAAAGACAAACTCCCAATTGTAATTCTTAAGCCGGCTTAGTCTTGAAAATTTGCCAATTTTGATCCTAATTCTTTTCACAACGATCATTCTTGTATTTTATAAAATCTAACAAACTCAAAGGAATTGTTAGAAATTAAAAAATTTTGATATTCTTTAAAATTTATTCATTTGGAGAGAGACGGAAAAAACTTGTTTTCAATTTTACCGTTTTTCCCCAATAATGTTAAATAAATAATAATTCTCTCTACTTTCTTTAATGGTCATCTTTTTATTAATAAAAATAAAATAAAATTTTTTCACCATCAGATATTTTAAAGTTTTTTTTTTTAAATTAGTATTGTTCATATTTATATAATAATTAATTAAAGGTCCAAAGGACGCTTTGTATCTAAATTATTTTTTAATGGGTATATTTATAAACAAGTTTTGATATCTCAATTGACTAATTTTCATATCAATTTTTTAATTTAACCATACTATATAATAATTTTCTACATCATAATAAATTTAATAAATAAAAAAAGAAGGATAATTGACTAATTTAATAATATTAAATGAGAGATTAGTCTAGTAAATAATAATTATAATAATATGAATAACAGGAATGAAGAGGAAAGCATCCAGGTAAGGAGCCTCTGTTAAATCAAACTCCTTTGTTGCAAATCATTTTGACCTATTTTATTGTGCTATCTTCAAATGGCCGAAACGTTTTGATGTGTTTGAACTCCTTTGTTGCAAAACGTTTCTGCCAATTCAAGATGCCACAATAAGTGTGGCCGAAATGTTTTGCAACAAAGGAGTTCAAACACATCAAAACGTTTCGGCCAATTGAAGAAGATAGCACAATAAAATTGGCCAAAACGTTTTGCAACAAAGGAGTTTGATTGAGATTGATGAGTTTGAACTCCTTTGTTGCAAAACGTTTCGGCCAATTTTATTGTGCATTCTTCATTTGGCCGAAATGTTTTGCAACAAAGGAATTTGATTTAACAGAGGCTTCCTACCTGGCTGCATTCCTCTTTATTACTGTTATTCAATTCTACAGACATTTTCTACATAAATTATAATAATATGAGACAGTGGCCTTCTCTAGCTACTGATACGATTGTAATAACAAACAATATCAATTTTAAGGATTTAGGAATTATTATAAAATAATATATAATTCTTTAGAAATAAAATTTTACTTTCATTCTTTACTCTAAAGAAAATGAAAGTATTTTTCTATATTAAGGTAGAGACATCATGTGTGAAATATAAATGTATTCGTTATGCTTACCAACTCGCCGTGTGTACCTGTCGTTGAAATAAAATTTATTACGGAAATTATTGACCGATTCTTAAGATTTA
This sequence comes from Euborellia annulipes, assembly GCA_023213315.1. Classification (NCBI taxonomy): domain Eukaryota; kingdom Metazoa; phylum Arthropoda; class Insecta; order Dermaptera; family Anisolabididae; genus Euborellia; species Euborellia annulipes. The sequence goes on from JAKCPI010017027.1 coordinate 55,209, forward strand.
TTTATTTATTTAGTTTTTTTATTCTAAATTACATATATATAACATTTTTCATTCCCATTCACCCAAATGTCATGCTTTGCGCTTTATCAACAATCTCCTTCATCTAAACTCGCGCTTCGGGGTCGGCTGTTCTAATTTTTCTTCTCTATTGGACCCTATCTAACGCTTTGTCTCCGAATAGGTCAAGCTCGTTTATAAATTCTTCACTTTCTTTAAATAATTTTTTTTTTTTTGTTTTTAATTGATAACTTTTTCCCAAAGTTTATCGATTTATTTTTCTTTAATTAATTAATCTTTATTAGTTTTTAATATATATTAAATAATTAGAAATGTATTATTTAATTTATTTTAGTTTTTATATTCCACTATTTTCTCATTTTTACTTTCTCATACCTATATATAGGGAGAAAGTATTGGATTCATGTCAAAAATTCGATATCGAGATTTTGATGGATATACAAGTTTTGAGGTCCTCTGAGTCCAAAAAAGTGGACCCAACATGGTCTGTCTGTGAACAAAATATCTCAAAAACAAAAAGAGCTAGGAAGTTGAAATTTTATATTTAAGTTAGGCACCCCTCTGGGACTTGACACGAAGCTTTTGAAATAAATCGGCCAAAAAGTACTAGTACTTTACTGATGTACTTTTTCAGTTTTTTTCGATTTTCATTTGCTCAAACGATTTTGATTAAAATTTATAAATCAATTATTTTTTAGTTGCTCTTTCAAATGTTTATTGAAATCTTTTGAAGCACACTTTACTCTTGTATTTCATAGGAAAGATTGGAGAAATGGTTGCCATGGTTACAAAATATAAATATTTTCCCATGTTTATAAATTTTATATCTTAAATTCTAACATATGTCGACACAAAAAAATCTGACAAGCACAGAACACAACTTTCTTTTACCGAAGGTAATAGAAAGTTGTGTGCTGTGCGACCTGCCCCACCAGATTTTTTCTATTTAAAAGGGAAGAGCTGACCAGTCAGCTGACTGTCACACAAGGGCGGCAGGCTTTCTAAAAAATAAGGAGAATATATAAACAATTGTAGAGCGATAACAGTATCCTAATTTTTTTTTTTTGTCATTTACTCCAAATAGAGTCCAGTTTCTAGGACTTGTACCGATACCTTAAGGGGGTGTTTAACCGGGGATGTTTTTTTTATTGTCTCTATAACAATAGAATAAGTTCACTGACCTTATATTTTTTGAAAAGATCACAGTCCTTTTGAAAATATAGCTGCTGCATATTCTTGCATCCTTTGGATGTTTGTTTACTTTTTATTTCTTCATCTGACAAATTGAAGTTGAAATGCATAAATTTTTTTTAAAGCCGATATTCATTTTCCTTTTTTTTTCATTATTATTTATTTATGTCATATCTACTTATCTCTTGTTTCACTGTATAATTTGAAATGATTATGTAAATACTTTCAATTATTTTTGAATCAAAGACGATCTTTTAAATGCAATTCCAGTTCTTTGGCCATGAGCGCAACTTGATAAGAAATTATATCAATGAGCACGATTCAGACGTTCCATTTGATCTATTGCTCTTGCAATGAATATTATCATTACTCATCAATATTTTTATTTATTCCTTTAAATAGTTCTTAGAAATAATTATTTCTGATATTTGAAATAATTACTTATTTCATCTTTTTAAAAAACATATTACTTTTTTTTAGATTAAATTTTCAAAATAAAGTAAATTCCTTTATTAGAATTTATTTTTACTGGGCCGAAAAAAAATTTGTCTTTCTATTTTGAACTCCTTAAAAACAAATTGGCATCATTGTGTGAGGGGTGGGGGTGGGTGGGGTGTCGGAGGAGTTTCTGATATTAAAAAAAAAATCGCCAAAAACTTTTTTGAATTTTCACGGTCTCAAAATATTTTCATTTCTCAATAGTATTTTTTTTTTGTTTTTATACCTAATTTAATTTTTTTGTGTGTCAGTAAATTTGGAGATTTTGATTCTATTTTCCTAAAAACTGTCACAATTTTGTAGGCATTTTTTTTTATATCCTTCACTTAAACATATATTTACCCCCTTCTTTTTACTTATCCTTTTGGAGCATCCAAATTTTTGATGGACTTAAATTTTTTTTCTAAATCCGACCTATTCTTATTTTTATTTTAAAATAATAGTGGCGTGAACTGAATGGTACAGTGAGCGCCACAATTAAGTCCCCACCTTGAGTATATGGTTTAGTATATGGTTTTTAGTGAAATAATTTTAACCGAAAAGGTAAAATAAAATCATCTGTGTACCAGATTTTATTTTACCTTTTCGGTCATTAAAATTATTTCATATTTACTATATACTCAAGGCTCTAACTCCCATTTGGCCCATTTGGGGAGTTAATTGTGGCGCTCACTGTAAATCTCTCCTGCCCCTGAATATCTAAAGCCGGGATAAATTTCCAAAATGTAATAGAGTCAGATCTGAATTTTCAATAGTGAGAAATCTTTGAAAAAAATCCTAAGAAAAATAAATAAAAAAAAAAAAATTTCCTCGATATAACCAAACTCTACTAATTATTTATAAAACATGTAGATTATTAATTAATTTATTATTAATTATTTTTAAATCCGGGGTATACCTGTTCTTTAAAAAACAAAAAAAAAACAAAAACAATTCAACAAACCCTTAATAGTTTAATAGTTGGGGCATAAAAAATTCCAGTTCCGTGTTGTTGACGAGGGATTGTTTTTTTTTTTCAATTGACAACTACGACGAGGGCTCTTAAAGCTGCTGCTGGAATGTCTACCGTTGAGTTTTTTTGCATGGGGGGGGGGGAGTCCCTCCGACCTTCCTATGCCCCCCCCCCTCTCTTTTATACTTACTATACTCGATCGTTTCAAGGACTGCTGCTTTCCATGGGGCTCCATTTCAAACACGGCCTCCAATTTGCTACCTAAATGTGAATAAACAAGATCATCGTCTACACCCAGAAGACCTCACGCTAATTATCTGAAAATATTACTTTCCATTATATCATTATATGTTGGATGATAGGCTCTGATTAAGAGGGGCATCAGGGCACGTGCCTTCCCTCCCTTCCTATACACATTGTTTAACACAGTGGAAAATAGAAATTATGAGGTTAAATCAAAAAATATATAAATAAATTTTAGTTTTTCGCTTAATTAAATAAATCATAGATAGAATTCTATTTAAAATCCTGAATTCAAAAATTGGTTCAGAAAAATTCGTTTCTAATTGTATGTTTGTGTAGACACGATTGCGGCTAAACTACATGACAGATTGAAACAAAACTTTCTACATGAGGTTTTAAGAATAAACCAAAGACAATATAAACTTTTTTTCAAAGCCTCCCACTCGACTGTCTTTTACTTAAAAATCGGTCATTCGTCAAATTGGAATAGGTCGGAAAAAATTTGATTTAGCAAAAAAAAAGACGGACAAAAATTTTGTTATAAAATTTAAATAAGCAGATATAAGATATTTTTTAAGAGGTGAGAAATTGAAAAATACAAAATTTTCATTCTTTTTCAAAAACAATAATTTTCGCCAAATATTAAATTTTTTTATACCATTTTTAAATATAAAATGTTGAGTGAATCCTTACGGGACATTCAAGTATTACTTAAGCACAATTTTGACCGTTTTGTTTTCCCATGCTGATATAAGCAACTAATTTACCCCCCCCCCCATCATCTTTGTCAGCAAAGATAAGCAAATGGGATACCCCTAGGTTGCTTGAATGGCACCTTAGTGTATATTATTTCATTCATTTTAAGAATTTCGAAAAAAACTGAAAAAGTACATCAGTAAAGTACTAGTACTTTTTGGCCGATTTTGTTCAAAAGCTTATTTTGAGATTCTTCAAAGGTACCTAAGTTAAATATAAAATTTCAATCCGGTAGCTCAATTCCTTCATGCTAAAAAAATGGTTCCACACATACAGACACACAGACACACATACATACACACATACACACATACACACACACAGACCAATTTGCGGGACCCACTTTTTTGGACTCAGGGACCTCAAAACATGTATATCCATCAAAAATCTCGACATCGAATTTTTGACATGATCGCAATACTTTCTCTCTCTATATATTTCATATATAGGGTAAGAGAAAGTAAAAATATATAAATAAATTTTAGTTTTTCGCTTAATTAAATAAATCATAGATAGAATTCTATTTAAAATCCTGAATTCAAAAAATTGGTTCAGAAAAATTCGTTTCTAATTGTATGTTTGTGTAGACACGATTGCGGCTAAACTACATGACAGATTGAAACAAAACTTTCTACATGAGGTTTTAAGAATAAACCAAAGACAATATAAACTTTTTTTCAAAGCCTCCCACTCGACTGTCTTTTACTTAAAAATCGGTCATTCGTCAAATTGGAATAGGTCGGAAAAAATTTGATTTAGCAAAAAAAAAAGACGGACAAAAATTTTGTTATAAAATTTAAATAAGCAGATATAAGATATTTTTTAAGAGGTGAGAAATTGAAAAATACAAAATTTTCATTCTTTTTCAAAAACAATAATTTTCGCCAAATATTAAATTTTTTATACCATTTTTAAATATAAAATGTTGAGTGAATCCTTACGGGACATTCAAGTATTACTTAAGCACAATTTTGACCGTTTTGTTTTCCCATGCTGATATAAGCAACTAATTTACCCCCCCCCCCCCCCCCCATCATCTTTGTCAGCAAAGATAAGCAAATGGGATACCCCTAGGTTGCTTGAATGGCACCTTAGTGTATATTCAGACTTTCAAGTCTAACCCTCACGGGCCCCTTCCTCCCCCCCCCCGGTTGAGTTTCCCCTTTCTGCCTCTCTCTTTTTTTTTTCTTTTCCTCGCCGTGTGTGTGGTGCTGTTTTTTGGTCTTTGTCCCTATTTTTCAAAAAAAAAAAAAAAAAAAAAATATTATTTCATTCATTTTAAGAATTACTATCTAATTTTATTTTTTCTTACCCTATCACAATACTTTCCTATATATTTCATATAAATATATAGAGAGAAAGTATTGCGATCATGTCGAGATAGGAAATACATGTTTTGAGTTCCCCTGAGTCCAAATTTATCTGTTTCTGATTGTGTGGACATTTTTAAGCATGAAGGAAATGAGCTTAGAGGTTGAAATTTTATATCTAAGTTAGGCAACCTCCTAAGGCGTGAGTGAAAATAATCTTTTGAACAAAATCGGCCAAAAAGTACTAGTACTTTACTGATGTACTTTATCAGTTTTTTTTTTCAATTTCCTCAAAATTCACTCGAAAGATTTTGATTAAAATACAAAAATAAATTATTTTTTAGATGCTCTTTAGAATGTATATTCTTATTTTTTACTTTCGTTTCTATTGAAGATTTAAAAAAATTGAACATATCAATATTTAGTTCTAAAAGTTCAGGCATATCATCTTTGTTATAATAAATTAGCATTAAGTCTTATTATAAATTAAAATATAAGCGTTTACAATTCCAGTTTCACTGATTTTTTCTCTCCTTTCCAAGGTTACCTTGATCTTCATCGCTGGGAGAAAGTGATAAGATACTCTAATAATTAGAATTTGAATAGAAACAATTTTTTAATCGATTGTCTTTTAGCAAAATGAACTTTTATGTCCAAACAGCGTTCCCCAGATGGACAAAATCCACTGGGTTTTTCAATTAAAAACTGTTATTTGGGTTTTATCGGATTTTTTACTTTTACCTACTTATATATGAAATATATCTCATCATTATCATTTCAATATATAAAGCGCTAGCCACAGACTTCCTGTCTCTGTGTGTATTTGCCTGTTTTCTCGCTGATTGGCCAGATTTACAGGAAGTGGAGTTGAGGAGGGAAATTTAAAACTTTAAAATCTTGCAATTGCTCACCGAAGGCGAGATTTTGATGGAAATACACGTTTTGTGGCCCTCTGAATAAAAAAAATGTGGGTCCCCTAAATTTGTGTCAAATTGATGTACTTTTTCGATTTTCTCAAAAATCGCTCCAAAGATTTTGATTAAAATTCATAAATCAACTATTTTTTTAGATGCTCTTTAAAATGTATATTCTCATTTTGCTTATATTTCAAGGTTTTTTTTTTTTTTTGGAAAAATATTGAAATTTATATTAAACTGACTAGAGCAGAAAAGATAAATCACACTCTAACTAAAAGAAACGAAATCCCCCCCCCCCCAAAAAAAAAAAAAAAAACCGACGGGTTAGGCTTTTTTAAAAAACCCTGTGTCCAAACACAATTGGTTTTTCGTTATATTTATTTACATGATAATTTCAGAATTTTTATAAACAATCTTTTGATACACTTAAGAAAAAATATTATTCGAGCATTTTAATAAAATACTTTATCCATGAATATTTCTTTTGTATTATATAACAAGTTCAGAGCGTCATGTCAATCTGCCAATCATAGACAATTGGCAAACGCGAAACTCAATCATCTCACAAATTTTATAATACTAATACCGTTCTAAAACAAAAAGATATTGATTTAAATTTAATTCGAAAATCACGCTTCATGCTAATAATAATCGTTAAAGATGAAGAAGAATAACATATTAGTGTGAAGCAAATATTTACACTTTGCTCAGAATTATTTTATCAGGTGTGTCTGACTCATTGTGTATATAAATTTGTTTTTTTTGTGAATAATAGGAAGTTGAAAATAATTGAAGAAGATATAGGTAAAAATATAAATTCAATATAAAAATATTAAATTGCATTTCATTACGTTTTTATTAGATTTGATTCATACAAATTTCTAGTAAAAAAAAAAAAAAAAATTATTTAAATTCTTATTGATGTTTCAACATAAGATTTAAGCCACTATGATAACTGACCTTCTCAAGATTAATGAATAAATAATTTATATAGCCACCTAGTTGCTATATTTCATTCATTGAGAAGTTCATTTCCCTAAGGGGATAAAGAGTTAAGCTTTTAATCCTACTTTGAAAGCACCACAGGTTCTAAACACTCTTCTAATTGAATTTAATGACCATGGGGTGAGAAAATTTGCATGTTTTGGTTTCTGAATGTTGCCTGGAAGATAGGCAGTCCAAATGACTTATCTGTGCATTCTCAGTGTATGGATGGACTTAACCTGACTGAATGCTCAATGATTCTATTTTTGGAGGTCATAAATGATTCTTTATTTATAAATAATTTGATATAAATTATTAATTTATTTTGATTAGTTAAAAAAAATCATCCGATTTTAAAATTTTAACCAAATTTATAGACCAATTTTTGGTTTCTTTTACCTATATTTGTAATATATAGAGAGAAAATATTGAATGTCAAGATTTTGATGGGAATACACGTTTTTAGAGACCCGAGACAAAAAAAAAAAATGATTTCCGCAAAATGGTCTCTCAGTCTGTGAACAAAATATCTTTAAGAACCTTCGGAACTCGAAAGTTGTGCACTGTGCTTGTCACACCTGATATTTTGTGTCGAGATATATTTAGTTTCCCATAGCACCAAGTTCGGGTTTTAAATGTTGATTGCTTGAAATTAACAATGGTTATTTTACAAAATTTCAATCTCATATTTGGATATTTTATACACAATAGAAAATATAAAATTTCATAAGAGTTGGAAAATTTTTTTTTAAATGTGTAAAAAGTTCCCTTTTGAATCGAAATTTACATGCAAATCCTCATAGTGTTTTGACATTCGATCTATGAAAGGAAGAGCTGAAAAATTAATTTGAAAAATTTGAAATACTACATCAGTAAAGTGTACTTCAAACTATTTTGAGATTTCAACATCGTAGCTCAATTCCTTCATGCTTGAAATTAAACACACACACAGACAGACCATGTCGCGAAAACCACTTTTTTGGATTCAGGAACGTGTATATCCATCAAAATCTCGAAATCAATCCAAAAACCGTTACTAATACTTGACTACTGTACTTTTTGTGTTTTTTTGATTTTCTCAAAATTGGCTCTAACTATTTTGATTAAAATTCATATATCAATAATAAAAATTATCACATCAGGTTTTTTTTTATTTTATTATACCCGTATATATACTACTAAAGCAAATAATTTTCTATTTTTTTGAAATAACAGACCCACAGTGCATTTTGGCCTCACTGATAGGCGTAACTCTAAGTCATTTGGGCTGCCTATTTACCAGTAAACAATGACAAACGAAAATAAACACCTCATTGAAATTTAGGGGTGTTTTTTTTGGAATTTTATTTGAACATTTGTGCACTTCTTCCTTTATTAATCACCATTTATTCATTCTATCTCTTTATTTTGAAAAATCTATTCTGTTTTATGGGGATCAGAGAGACTTCTCAATACTGGGGTCCCTGGTTCGCTTCCTGTCCCAGGCGAGAAAAATTTATTTCAATTAAATTGGCTTCCAATCAATTGAAATAAACAGGGATGGAATCTAAATGCCCTTAGATACCGAAAAGGACCCTATTTTATAAATACACATATGATATATTTATTATTTATTATAATATATTATTAAAATCTGCTTAAAATTAATTAAATTCTTTGCAACTGGAATTTATTTTGTAGAGTTTTTATTTAATAATAATAATAATAATAAATTTCACAAATCAATTTGCAAAATTCCCAGACTTGTGTAAATATTTACCTATCTAGACAGGTATTAATTGTCCGATTCAGTGTTAAGAAATCCGACTTGCTTATTTTTATTGAAATTTTCATTCATATATTCAGTCGCGAAATTTTAATAAGCTTAAAGGATTCGAGAATAATACTAGAATTTCAAATGAGCTCCCCCCCGCTTCGTGGGACTGCTTCTTTCTATTCACCAATTCAATTCACTTCACTCAAATGAATCCCCCGATTAAAATAATCATTTTTTTTATTTTTAAGTATGATCAAATTTTTTTTTTTGTCTAATAATTTGCTTAAAAAGTTTCTACAAATCCTTAATTTTTCAAAATTACATAAAAATATATAATATTTTGGATTTTTACTTTCTCTTACCCGATATATGAAATATATAAAGAGAAAGTATTGCGATCATGTCAAAAATTCGATGTCGAGATTTTGATGGATATACACTTTTTGAGGTCCCCTGAGTCCAAAAAAGTGGTCTGTCTGTCTGTGAACAAAATATCTCATTAACTAAAAGAGCTACGAGGTTGAACTTTTATAATATATTCAAGTTAGGCACCCCCCCCCCCCCCTTCTCCCCCAAGGGGTGAAAATAAGCTTTTGAACAAAATCGGCCAAAAAGTACTAGTACTTTACTGATGTACTTTTTCAATTTTTTTCGATTTTCTCAAAATTCGCTCCAACGATTTTGTTTAAAATTTATAAATCAATTATTTTTTACATGCTCTTTAAAAAGTAGGCTACATAAGTGAGATTTTTCGTGAAAATTGTTTGAAGCACACTTAGTAGAAGCTTTCATAGATCAGCGTCATCTATGAAACGCGTGGTCCAGTTTGGAACTTAGGTGCTAAGAACAACTAAATATATTTCGTCACAAAAAAATCTGGTGGATATTATATACTGAAGTTATATGCTCAGGGACCCACATCTTGTGGGTACGTGGATGGCGACCACGAGCTACCCGAGCTGGGACTAGCAGACCTTTTATTCTTTACATGTCTGTCCCTTTCGTATATATTTTCAACAGGCGTCAGACCGTGTGACGGGCCGGCCTGATTCTATTCCTTCCGGTCCCAAAAACCCCATTCCGCCGACCCCGCAATCCGGGAATAAGGCCAATAAGGCCAGGAAAGAAGAAGATATACTGAAATTATAGTATATATATATATTATATATATATTAGGCCTATATACCAAACCTCAATTTACCCTTCAGTTTCGCCACTATTTATAGACATTTTCTTTTACAAGTCTCTAATTTTGTTTGAATAACTCTACTGTTCTCTCTTGCCTCAATAAGTTTAGAAATGGTTTAGTTTTATTTTATTTTTAAGAATCTAATAACTCGCCTAGAGGAATTCGGTCCACCGAATGGCTGACTGTTCTAAATGAGTTATTTGTTTACTGGCCAAAAATACGTGACCAAAAGTTGGTCCAAACATTTATAATTTCGGTCGTTATTTCCTGACATTTCCCCCTATAAGCTTTCCTTTTCTGAAACCTCTTTGTATTCCAAACTAATTTCTTTTCCAATGAATTCATTCATTTTTATCTTTATACTTATATTATGCAAAGCAATGACGGAGATCAAACTCACTCTCTCTTAACAACACAAAGAAATCATCATATTTGATTTGAATTATTATACAATCAATTGAGTTATACCGACGAATTTAGGGAGCTTTCGAATATATAACTACTAAATTTTCAAATTATAACATACCCGGTAATTGACGATCAAAGGGTCGTCGAGCATTCCATTCTTTCTCTACTACATTTATTTTAAAAAATATTTTAAAATAAGGAATTTTACTGTTCGTGAGATATTAATGTGAAAATTATAATAAAATAAATTAATATTTCATTTTTCAATTTTATTGTCGACTGTATACCGACAGTTTCGGCTCATTGCCATCCATCATCAGAAATGCAAAGAACCATTTACAAATTATTAACAATTTTTACATTTAAGGAAACTCAATTCATAGTTATAACTAGGGCTGCGCAAAATAATCGATTAATCAAATATTTCCTTAAAAAATAATCGATTATTTAAAAAAATCATTAATCGATCATTTCCTTAAAAAATATTCGATTATTAAAAAAAATAGATTAATCGATTATTTCGATTATTTTTCATAATCGACTATTTTTCTGAAACATGGTATTGAAAAGATGGGATGAGACTCGTAATGGAAATTTTACCAAAGGAAAAAAAAGGTATAATCGATTACTTTTTTCATAATCGATTATTTTCCCCTAATCGGAATAATCGATTATTTTTTCCCATAATCGAACACCCCTAGTTATAACATATAAAAAATCTTGTACAAAAATACATTTAAAATTTTTTTCAATATCAAATTATAAAAAGAAACAAATTATTTTAACTTTTACCTCAAATCCTTCATTTCCCTCAAAACAATTTTTATCTTCTCAGGTCTATGATTATTTTTTTTTTAGAAAATTTGTCAAAACTTTAGTTTTTGACTTTCTTATATGACAAAGCTCTTGGTTAGTGCTAATTTAAGAAAGTCAAAAACTAAACCAACAAATGTTTTGACATATTTTCTAAAAAAAAATCATAGACCTCAGAAGATAAAAATTGTTTTGAAGGAAATGAAGGATTTGAGGTAAAAGTTAAAATAATTTGTTTCTTTTTATAATTTGATATTGAAAAAATTTTAAATGTATTTTTGTACAAGATTTTTTTATATTGGAAAAAGAAAAAAAAAAAAAAAAAAAAAGGGGGTTATAACTATGAAATGAGTTTCTTTAAATGTAAAAATTGTTAATAATTTGTAAATGGTTCTTTGCATGCCTGATGATGGCAATGAACCGAAACTGTCATAAACCGGTATAGAGTCGCCAATAAAATTGAAAAATCAAATATTAATTTATTTTATTTTAATTTTCATATTAATATCTCACGAACAGTAAAATTCCTTATCTTAAAATATTTATTTAAACAATACTTTCTCTCTCTATATATTTCATATATAGTGTAAGAGAAAGTAAAAAAAACTCTTCCCTTCTAATTAAATTACATTTATTTATTTTCTTTAATTATTTCCAGCCTATATTTTTACTTTCTCTTACCCTATATATGACATATATAGAGAGAGTGAAAGTATTGCGATCATGTCAAAATTCGATGTCGAGATTTTTCAATTTTCGAAGAACTCCCAAACAAAAAAACGATTCATGCTGATGCACATGTTTTTTTTTTAAAGACATTTCTAAATAAATCCTATTCATAATAAAACTAAAAATTTTTTTAAAATATAATTTGAATCTGACTATCTACTTGCCACATCACTTTACTTTTTATTGAATTTTTCTCCTGTACTTTTCTATTTTCCTAAACGAGTTTTATTTTACTCCTTGTTGAAAGAACATTAAATTTTGTTATTTATTTATTTTATTTTTTGCATTTTTATTATCAGCTGGTAATCGAAGAAGGGGTTGCTCCCTTCATTTCTTGTCCCCTTTTATTAAAAAAGTCAATATTTAACCCTTTTATTTCCTTTATTTTAGTATACTTAATTGCTATTCTTATTTTCCCTCTAGGTACTACTTTTATACTTTTTTGTTTAAAAAAATTTAAAACAAATAATTGGCAAAATTTTCAAAATTAATATTTAATAAAACTTTAAAATTTAAATATAAGCAGACCACAGGTCGATTGATATAAATTATATTTATATAACGTACTCTTAGATTTTTTCTTTTTTGGAAACTTAACTTTTTCAATGGCTAAACATATTTATTTTTTACTTTGTTTAATATAAGCGCTTGTAAAATATTTGTTTACTATTTTTTTTTTTTTTTTTTAATTCAACATATGTTAGAATATTTTCTTATTTACTTATTATTAAAATTTCACACACTTCTTCACTCACACTTGATAAATACGTGAATGGTAAACGAAAATTACTCGAGATAAAACGAATATTTCTCGCTTCCTATACCAAATTTCAGTCAATTTTAAGGTCCAGTTTTTCAAAAACTCATTCATAATTACGAAAATATCATATATTAATACATAGGGCTATAACATTTTTTTCCAATTTAATTTTCAAGTTTCGTTGCCCCTAGAACATTGACAACCAGAAACGCCAAGCTGTTTATTTGGTGGCCCAGCCTGAAAGGCTCGTTACTCAAATTTTATTCTTATTGCAATAAATAAAAACTTAATTATTTAAAATTTATTTATAATGTCATACTTATTTATTTTAAAAATACTAGTTTTTCTAAAAGTTTAAGATTCATAAAACAAAAAAACTCCATGCTTCTATTGAAATTACCTAACTTATTTTGGAATTATCTTGTAGAATGACATACGATAAATATCAATTTTATCTGATATTATATTTTAATTCCGTCTAAATTATTTAAACAATCGAAATAAAATATTTTTACAAATTTTATTTTTTATTTCTTATCAAAACAGATTTAATGAAAGTTTTTGATCAATGAAGAATTCTAAATCGTTCGTGACAGGGGTCGAATTACCTAGCCCCCTCCCCCCCAACTTTTGCAGAATATATTATGAGAACAAGTTGTCAAAATGATTGAAAAAGGAATAGTGGAGGGATGCCGGCCGGCGGAGGAGAGCATTGACTGGCTGGGAATGACACTAACTAGGAGTGGAGTGCTGCTGCCTGAAGAATTTGAGTATGTCACAGCAAGCACTTGGGTACTTGGGTGGGGTATACTTAGGTTGGGGTAGGGGGTCTCCTGAAGTCGAAGCTGAACCGACTCAGAACGAAACACTCACTGGCGAACCCGCCTAGTCGTTAGTCGTTACTCGTTGCTTTTAGTCGCTCTTTAGTCCTCCACCTCCTACTATCATCACAGTTTACATCCTCCACGTTTTTCCCCCGGCGTTCTTATGCCAAATTTGATCTAACGAGATGGTGCGCCATTGCGAGCACGTGAAAGATTCACCATGTTGGGGAGATCACATCGGATCCGAGACTATCGAGCTTTGGGAGATTGTCAGCCATCTGCTTAAGACTTTTCAGGTAGTGCACCGACTGACCATTGATCACTCAACTTCTCTCATATTCTTAGACTCACTTGCAAACCGGTTTGTTGTCATCGACACTTTGGAATGAATCATGTCTTATACTTGAATATTTCTCACTGCACGTGGACTCGATGCTTCAACGCTAGATAAACAATCAACTGGTTTCGTTCTATTTCAGATAGGATTGTGTAATTGCAAAAAAAAATCAATTTATAAACATTCATTCTTCTTTTAAACTAAATAATCAATTAATTCAGTATCTACAACTCTATACTAACTATATCAAAATTAGTAATTTGGTAGCGTCAATGACATGAAGAATCTTTGAGTGGGAATCAAACAAGACCCCCCCCCCAGGCAACGAAAGCCGGCACTATTATAATTAATAGTCCATACCTAATATGCCTTATTTACCGGCTATTATAATTTTTTTTCATTCATATACAAAGTGAAGAATTCTTACAAGACGTTTGATGAGGAAAAAGAGAGCAACTTGTCGTTTGATTGGTGTTTGGGGGGGGGGCTCTGAGAGAAGAGAAGAGACAAGACAAGAAGAGAGGCATTCTGGTAAAAGAGAGAATCCTACCAACCGGCCTTGACTTGCCACACGCGAGGAAACCTGCCTATGGATCTTGGATCGGCTAACAAAAATAACAGAGTTATCAAAAACCGGGTTGCTTTCTCTGACAGTCAACTGATTCTTGATCCCCCCTCCCCCCCCTCCCCCTGTTAACCCACGCCCCTGCTTTTGGATTCTCATCATCATCATCATCATCATTAAAAACAAAATCCAGAAGCACTAAGAATCTATCTTGTTTTTCAAGTATTAAAAAAAAAAACAAAATTAAAGAATGTCATAATATAAAGAATTACAATTCAGAATTTTATTTGAAACACTCTGTTTACTTTACTGTTTTTTTGTAACATTACATTTTATTCCATTAGAAAAATTTTAAAAGAGAAAGTTTTATACTAAATTTTTCATTTATATGGACGATATATATATTTTCAATAATAACAATCCAATAATTCTAGTCATAAGTTCTACTGATTGGTGGTTTAGGAAATTCAAACTAATTTCAAGCTTTAAATAATCAACTAAAATTGGGTAAATTACCCAAGGGCGCAAACTAAGGTTGGGCCTCATTTTTCAAATTCATTTTCCGGCTCTTCCTTCCATAGAGCCAATGTTAAATCCCTATGGGAATTTGCATGTAAATTTCGATTCTAAAGGGGGTCCCTTTTCATATTTCATAATAAAAATTTAGACATTGAATTCTCATTGATACAATAATAAAATTTAAGCGATTAATTCAAAAATTGATTTTAGAGGGTGGTGGAAAAATTATAAACTATAATAGTAACATTACTGACTGTAATTTATTTGTTATATGCCACAATTATTTAACCTATTTTTCTAAAATTTAATGAACATTTAATTTTTTCTATCAATTAATTTAAATAACATCAAATTGAAAAATTTATAAAAATATCTATTCAAATTGATTATTTCAATTTTGTTTAAGACATCAATGCTTACCAATCTACGCCCTTTGAATATTAAATGAGTCGTGCGAAAGTTGAGCTAAGCTATAGGGCAGGGCGTTAGTATGCTTAGAATGATCATGCATAACACACTCTTCAAATATATTTAGCAATTACAGATTATTACATTATAACAATGTTAATTTATCGAATTAAAAATTCACATTTTAATTATTTTTCGCTTCCAATATAAATCATATAAAAGAGATGTCTGTTTTTTATTTAAATTATTATACTCATCATCACATCCGATGAAACGATAATTTATTCAAATATCATTCTATTAAAATTTTTTTTTTTATAAATTTTAATTTTATATTCATCTCACTTATTCTTGTAAATATTTTTTTAATATCAATATTAACATAATTAATAATATTAATATATTTTTTATTATATTAATATTTGAATTAAATAGACTCAAATTTGATGACTCAATATTTTCAAAAAAGAGAAATTGAAATTTTATATTCAAAAATCAATTATTTTTTAAGATGCTTTTTAAAATGTATATTTTCAATTTGCCCTCAAAATTATTTGAAGCACACTTTACTCTTGTACTTCATAGAAAAGATAGAAGAAATGGTTGCTATGATAACAAAATATAAATATTTCCCCAAGTTTATAAATTTTACATCTTTAATTTTAATATTGGCGGCAACTAAATAAAAAAATCAAGCACAGAACACAACTTTCTATTACTGAAGGTAAGAGAAAGTTGTGTGCTGTGGGACCTGTCACACCAGATTTTTTTTACTTTCTCTTTCTTACCTATTTACAAAAATAATATATTTTGTTAAATAGATTAAGAGTCTAATGTTACAAAACAAATATTTAAATTATCTTTCTGTAAAAAATTATCTAATTATTTCTAATAATCCCTCCCGGGGAAGGTAAGCAGAAGAAAATCTCACATTTTAACCTAATCTAACCCCTTCTAGAATTTCTTGAATAAAGAGTTTATTTATTTGTTGCTCTGTTAAAAAACATTCTCAAGGTGACACATTTCGATTTAGGCAGCGATAGATTCGAATTTTTTTTTTTGGAGAGCTTTTCGACCTGACCTTTCCACTCACACCTGCTCAATTGCAAATACAAATGGCCATCCGATGCTCATTATATATGCTAAACAATATTATGTGAAACAAAGGATCTTGTTATTTGATTGCAACCATGATTAGCATTTCAAATAGTTTTAAATATGTTGCTTGCATTAAAAGGACATTTTATAAAAATCATAATCATTTCTTAGAAATGGATGACAAAAGAAAATAAAATGAAATATTTTCGTACTGTATGTAA
This sequence comes from Euborellia annulipes, assembly GCA_023213315.1. Lineage (NCBI taxonomy): Eukaryota > Metazoa > Arthropoda > Insecta > Dermaptera > Anisolabididae > Euborellia > Euborellia annulipes. Next base: position 71,705 of record JAKCPI010017027.1, read on the forward strand.
ATGTAAAATATTTAAATTAAAAATTAGCTATTTACTTTAAATTTTTTATAACAATGATTATAAATAATAATAAATAATAATCACTTTAAATATTTTATTTAAAAAAAAAATGATAATTAATTTTTTAATTTTTTTTTAGGTCTCTTCAACAAGAAGTATTTGCTCAACGCGAAGCACAGCTTCTCTAGCTGCTTCTTCTACTTCGAGTTCTGGAGGAAATACTCATAGTTCAACTACATCATCGGGATCTTCTCAAACGTTCAATAATGGAGCCTCATCACAAGAATCTGTCAATTCTCTTGGATTAGGAAATTTAGGTGTTACTGATGGGATGTGTGATGCAACAACACTTGAAAATAATAGCCGATCAAATGTTTTATCAGTTGAACATGAGACACATGTTTCTGGAGTAACCAATCTTCCCTCAGGAAGCAATTCTGGACAAGAGATGTCATCTATTACAAGAACAGGTTTAGATCATGAAGAAGATATGGTTACAATTTCGGAACATCTTCAAGTTAGTTTATTATTTACTTTAACTTTTTAATTATTCATTAAAAATGATGATCATTTAATATTCGATTCATTTTAGGAAATTAATCAAGAAGACCTTGCTGCCATTTTGCCTGATGTAATCACAACTGGAAATACAGATGACGTTTCTTGCCCACCATTTGATGGTTTTGAAGATGTCAGCTCCGAAAGCAGCAAAGCCAAAGCCGGAACTTCAACTTCCCAATTACCAACATCATCTTCAAATAATAATTCTATTTCTCATTCATCAAATTTAACATCGGCAGCAATTGCAGCAAATGAATCTGGAGGAAGTGATATGGAACTTCCTGAACAGGTCGTTTCAGAGGCAATAAAACGAATAAATTTGGATAGTGATGATGGTGCCCGAAGAAATTCAAGTTCAGACGAAGCTGTTTATTCAAATACACTATTGCAGCAATTTGTTGAAAAAACACAATTACTTTCAACAGAAAATAATCAAAATGTAACTGAAGTTAGTTCTGAACCCAGGAAAAGAAAAAGAGGGAGACCACCAAAAATTCAAGAAGAGGAAAATTACTTACATTGTTCAGTTTCTAATGTATCTCCTGATTCTGGTATACAGTCAGTTGCTGGATCGCCAATTCATCGATCATGTTCTCCACCTTTATCACAGCCACATACGCAAAACCAATCAAACACATCACAAAATTTTAGAAATAGTCCTACTCCACCCCCTCCACCTGTAAAAAGAGGTCCTGGTCGGCCTCCCTTATCTCAAAACGCTATTAAACGCGGTCCTGGACGGCCTAAATCTTCAGGAAAAACTCTTAATTCAAATAATAACATTTCTAAAACTAATACTGGTCCTTCTTTACACACGTCTCCACTAAAACGAGGACCAGGACGCCCAAAAAAATTAAAGAAAAAAGAGACAGTAAATAATAATTCCACGGAGATAAAGAAACAACAAAATGGTAGCAATCTTGCCAAAGCCAAGACAAATAATATGATTAATGATATCTGTGAACGGGTTAGTAAAAAACTTGACTTAAGTACATGTAAAAAATTATTAAACAAAGCAAAAGAACATCATATGTTTCGTATGAGATCACAAGCTATCACAACAGTTACCTCTAAGGTTAAAGTATCTAATATGCCAGTACGCAAACATATAAAGAAAAAGAAAAGAAAGAGAATTCATGGAAATTCCTGGAATCGTGATGATCCAGGTTTTGCACATGATTTAGAAAATTTGATATTAGAATTTAGCAGATGTTCACTTGTTTCCCGAAACAAAGACTCTTCTGCTTCTTCTTCTCCTGTATTATCTTATAATTCACCTAATTCTTCAAATGTTGGAAATTCGACAAATATATATCACTCTACATCGCCCGCTTCTAATCAAACAACAAATACAACAACAGTAGCTAATTCTAGACTTCCGTCCATATTTCGTGTTAAAAGAATAGGTAAAAAACGAAAAGGGAGTGAAAAATCAAGAACAAGTGATAAGGAATCAGGAAATGAGGATAAAGAAAAAGAAAGAGAAAGAGACAAGGAAAAAAGTAGGCAAAGACGAATTAAAAAAAGTGGTGTTGAAGCCCCAAAAGTAAGTTGATATCAAAATATCAATTCTCTATAATTTATTTGTATCAATCATATTTGATTATTCTTAATTTCAGAAATTTATAATAGTATTAAATATAAAAAAATGAAAATTGAATTTTAGGCAAAACCAAACTTTGTCTAAAAGCAGATATGTAGGCAGTACTTTAAAAATGTATTGGATTACTCAGTACTAAAATTCAAATATATTTTTTTTTAATTCCAGACTTAATACTAAATTTTAAGAATTTTATTAACTTTTATAAAACTAGTCGACAAAAATGAACTTTTTTTTCTTTCACAAGAAAAAAGATATAGGATTCTAGAAGTATTTTTCATGCTGAATTCAAATATCATTTCAATTGTCTCCATCATGCATAGTTTTAAAGATATAGAGAAAAATAAATTTTAATAGATAAAGTACTCTAAACGGGCTATTATTTTGCATTATCAAGATTTTTTTAAGGCAAACCCCTTAAAAATAAGCAGAGGTATAAATTTTAAGTTTCAGCCAATTGGAGATCATTAAGACGTGCCTCAAACAACTCAAAGTTTATAAAAATCTATTTTTTTTTGCAATGGACACCCCCTATTTTTACCATCCCTAAATGCAAAAAACAGATATTTACGATATTTTATAATTCTTTGGCTTTCCAAAAATCATTCCTTCGTGAAAATCTCTTTATTATTAACAAAATTATTAACAAAATAGTTATCAAAGTTTGGTAAAAAAAACAACACTTTGGCTGTTTATCTTTTAGTCGCTTTACTCATAAGAATACACTTATAGCCATTATATATATTTTTTAACTATTTTGTTAATAATTTCATTAATAATCGACAGATTTTCACGAATGAATAATTTTTGGAAAGCCAAAGAACTATAGAACATCGTAAATATATGTTTTTTGTATTTAGAGATGGTAAAAATTGCATTAGGGGTGTCCAAAGCAAAAAAAAACTGAAATAATTCGATATTTCTAAACTTTTAGACGTTTGCGGCACTTCTAAATGACCTCCGATTGGGCTGAAACTTAAAATTTATAACTCTGCTTATTTCTAAGGGGTGTCGCTTTAAAAAAATCTTGAAAATGCAAAATAAGAGCTCGTTTAGAGTACATTATCTATTAAAATTTATTTTTCTCTATATCTCTAAAACTGTGCCTGATGGAAAAATTCTAACAACATATCTTAATTCAGTATAAATAAAAATGTACTAGATTCACTAATCAGATTTCTTGTGAAGAAAATCTTGTGTAATTAATGAATATTCAAAAAATTATATTATCTAAAAAAAAATATTTTACAAATTTTCAATTTTAATTTCCATATTTTATTCTTTAGGGCCATCACCATGAACGGCCTGAGGCAAATAATGAACAACGGCTGCCATTAAAAAAGAGGCATTATCATATTTCTTCAAATCAACCAGCAACTTCATCAACCAGCGAACACTCGGATGAACCTAGTGAGGCTAAAACCGCTAAACAAATTGAACATACACGAAATTCAATTGACGAAGCTATTGAAGCATGTATTACACGTTATGCTGCAGTGGCTTCTTCTCAACAACCAGCAACAGCAACTCGGCCAGTTATTGCTACGCCAAAGAAACGACATCGACTTGAGAGTATTGCTCGCAATTTGTGTGCAAGTGCTACATCTCGTGCCTCCAAAGAACTTACAACTATGACTAGTACATCTCGTGCATCAAATAAAGAACCATCCACACCTACCACAACAACTAGAGCTGCAGCGAAAGAACCTACTTCTTCTCCAATTATAACCCGTGCCTCCAAAGAACCTAATACCAATACTGAAGAAGAGAATAGTCTACTTACGAACACATCAAAACGGTCTACTAATCGTAATCAGAATTCAAATAACACAATCAGTTCCGCTGTTACAACTCCAGCCTCTACAACTAATGTTCACGATGATCATATGGAGCATGTTAGACGATCATCCCCAACTCCTGATATTAAACAACAGGTATTAAATATTTTTATTAATTAAAAAAAATTTGTATATATAAAAATTTTTTTTTTTTTTTTTAGGGTTTGAATCATAAAGTAACATCACCACACCGAAAGCCAGTAATCTCACCAAAGAATATAACACCACATGCTAAGAAAATAGTCCCTGTAAAATCTGGACCTAATTTAAACAATAAACAAAATACCAAATCCAGCAACGAGTCATCAATAAATTCAGAGAGTAATGTATCACATAATCTTCGGGCAAAACGATCAATAGAACCAAATGTTCCAACAACAACAACAACACCAACAACAAGTACTACAACAACAACGGAAACAGCTCAAGAAGAGCTTAAGAAATCATCACAAAATAAAAAGAAAAAGATAATTAAAGACTTAAGAATCCATGTTACAAAACTTTCACCAAGTGATTTACCAACAGCTAAATCGACTATTATAACTACATCACAAGAATCAACCAAAATGGTCTCGACAACAACAACAACAACTACAACAACAACAACAACAGCAACAACAACAGACCCTAATAACACCTCAAGCCAAATTGTAGTAAAACAAAAACCTCGACGTCGAAAAACTATAAATCGTACGGGATTTCCTGTTAAGAAAAAGAAAAAAAAGAAAATTATAGCTCCTGAAAATGTTATACCACCTGTAATCCCGACAGAAACAACACCGGTGAGTGCAAACACTTATGTTTATTTGTTAAATTTAAATAATTAAATATGTAGTAAAATAAATAACAGGCTAAGTAGATATGTTTCTTTCTTTATTATACAACCCAGAGCGACGTTTCGGTCTATGCGAGCATCTTCATAGCTATAATGGAGTATATAAAAAACATAACATCAAGAGGTGATAAAAATAAAAATTTAGTTACTTAGGGTTCAGACAACAGAAAAACCATCTTATGTTCTTTGATAGACATTTTATAAAATTCATTACGATCTATTAGGTCTAATCTCTAAGCAAAAACGTTAACCTTTAACATCTCTGAACAGCGTTAATTCATTTTAACACTTCCTTCCCTCAAATTGTTATTCTGTAAGCAAAAACTTTAACAAATAAGCGTTAATGTTAATTTAGTCAATAGTGTTAAAAATTGATGTCATGTCTAAGGGGTGCCTTTAATATTTTAACGTCATATTTAATGCATAAAAATGGCGTCTTCTACCTAAAAAGTAAGGTTATGATTTTGACAGCTTTTTTATATATTCACAAATAGAGATAAACAAATATAAATTTAACATTTAATTTTTCTTTCTCAAGACCCCGAGCAAATTTAATATTAAATAATACATTTAACCATCCCAAACAATATAATTTATAATTATTTAATATTGAATTTGCTCGGGTCTTGAGAAAGAAAAATTAAATGTTAAATTTAAATTTGTTTATCTCAATTTTTGAATATATAATATACTTTTGGGAATTTATTTTAATATTTAAAAATCTATTAATATGTTACAAAAATAGAAGTAGCAAAGAATATAAGATGTATATAAATTAAAATAAAAATTCATATTGACTTTGACGCCCAATATCTGATAGATCGTAATGAATTTTATGAAATGTCTATCAAAGAACATAAGAGAGTTTTTCTGTTGACTGAACCCTAGGTAACTATATTTTTATTTTTATGCCTTAAAAAAAAAAAATGTATTTGTACAACCTCTTGATGTTATGTTTTTTATATTCTCCATTATAGCCATGAAGATGGTCGCATGGTCGACCGAAACGTCGCTGTGGGTTTTATAATAAAGAAAGAAACATATCTGCTTGAGTTTTTATTTATTCTACTACATATTGATTCAGCTATTCACCTCGCTAACATAATTAAATATGATGTAGCTTTTAGAGATGATAAAAAATTCTAAACATGAGATGAAAATAACATAAAAATTTACAAATAAATTATTACTTTTAAATAATAATGAGAATGATTTAATCAGAAATATTATGCTTTATAATATTTATTTTTTTTAATATTATTCTTAATTTTTAGGCTGCTGATGTTCTTAAACTTGGAGGTACACCAACATGTATTGTAAGCGAACCCAAAATTTTTAAAGAAGATAAGGAAAAAGAGAAATTAAAGTCACGAGTATCAGAGGTACCTGCTGCATTTCTAGCCCCTTCCACTTCATCATCAACATCATCGACATCATGTACACCCATCAATAGTCACACCTCAGACCAGATTATAAACCCTATTCCTGATGAAGAAGAAAATTTCTCTAAACGTTCTAAACGAAAAAGAGATGAACGATTTACTGTCACAAATTCATCTGCGGTGGTTGGCATATCTAGTCCAATCTTATCCTCTAAACGATTTCGAAAATGCAAAGAAGAGGCTGAAACAGACAGAGATGATTGGTATATTATTTTTATATTTTTATTATATTTTTTTTATTTTGCTTATTTTTTATGCATATTTTTTTCAGTTCTGATGTTGTCGCAGCGGGATCAGATGTTCCATCTGGTGATGAATCACATCGAAGTGTTAGAAAAAAACAACCTCGTTGGAGAAAAAAATACCTCACAGCAGGACTCTTTTCTGATTTCTATAAAGAAGACGTGTACGTATATTATACTCTTGAAAAAACACTAAATAGATGTTTATAGTCAAGATTATATATATAGGGATGATTCATTTTATAAGAGTATCTTGGTTATTATATAAGTTACGTCCTCAACGGGCATACTTACTAATTTCAAAGTTATCTATATATAAATTCAACAATAAAATTTAATAAATTATGTAACTTTAAAAATATTATATAGAATTTTTTAAATTACAAAAAAATTATAATAGAATCTTTTTAACTGTTCTATTTTTTTTTTTATTTAGCCCACGAAAACCAAGCACAGAATCAAGAAAAGCTCAATTGGTGTATCGACCTGAGGAACATGAACATGGACTCCTTCCACCTCCATATCATTGTGGCAAGTATATTCGACAACGACGAGTGGAATTTCGCCTTCCTTATGATTTATGGTGGTTACATACACATAATCAACTACCTGGTCGTGATAAAGTCCCATCCTGGAATTATAAAAAGATCAGAACAAGTGAGTATTTCTTCGAATTTATCTCTTTCTTCCTGTTTACAATCCTTAAAGGGCTACAGGAGGGCACATTGAATCTTTAGTCCGAAACTACTGATGCATTTTTAAAGTATTTTATGCATTTTTTTAAATGATTGAAATTCGTCAGCATTTTACATAATAGAATGCTTTTTTTTTTTTAAATTACAATTAATTAAAAAATATTTTTTTATATTTATAGAAAATGCAAAAAAAGACTATTATGAAAATTGTATTTTTTTTTTAATCTACAAATGTAAAAAATCATTAATATCCAACCTATAATAATTAAATAAAGTGGTCTCAAAAATAAATTTCGTATTTATTTAAAAATTAACGGCCAAATAGTTCAGCACTCTTGCAAAAGATGGCAGGCTAGTCTAACAGCCAGCATTATCAGTTCACTTATAAACCTTTATTTATTTTTATGCTGTTATAAATAATATGTACTATAATAATATTTATAAACTAGTCATTATTAAAAGATCAACGAAAATCAAACAAATACTTGAGATTAAATATATTCCTACCATCTGTTGGCAAATTTTCGTAATAGTTGGGCTTTTTGGCTTATTTTTAAGACCCCTAACGCCATCTTATCGGCAAAAACATAACAACAGCTTGCCTCCTGAAGAGCCTTAATTATCCATACACATTTTCCGTTTGCTACCATAATGAAATTATTTTACTTGTTTTTTCGTTTAGATTTCTATTATGACGTGAAGCCCACTTACACCTATGAAGCACAAGCATGCAATTGTGGTCACCCCAAAGATGAAGAGGATGGTACACAACCAAGAGGCTGCGGAGAAGATTGTATTAATCGGGTTGTCTTTAGTGAATGTTCTCCTCAACTTTGTCCTTGTCGTGAACGGTGTAGTAACCAGCGAATCCAAAGGCACGAATGGGCACCTGGGCTCGATAAATTCATGACCAAAGATAAGGTATATAAACATTAACCTATAAATTTTAAATTAAATAAATCTTTGATAGAACATTCTCATTTTATCACGTAGTTGAAATTTTATTAAATTATATATACAGTGGTATTTTTGATTAAAAGATTTATGTTTATTTTCCAGGGTTGGGGAGTAAGGACAAAACATCCAATCAAAGCCGGAGAGTTCATCCTTGAATATGTAGGTGAAGTTGTCAGTGAGAAAGAATTCAAAGATCGTATGGCTTCTCGATATATTAACGATACTCATCATTATTGTTTGAATCTTGATGGAGGCCTTGTGATTGATGGTCATCGAATGGGAGGAGATGGTAAATTCTATTTTTTTTTCTTTTTCATGAATAATTATAACTAAAGCCTAACTAAAACTATTTGCTAACATGTATGTCCCAGAAAACCAATTTTTCATCCGAATCATGCTTCCTTGGCATTATGGTTCAAATTTTATTTTGCATATTTGGTGAATATTGCTTATAGTTGCATATTTAAAACTGTTTGCTTATTTTTAACATATTTCGGCCGAAGTTTTATTTTATTTTAATTTTTTAATACGTTTCGGCCGATTTTTCCGGCCTTCGTCAGACAAATTAGCCGAAACGTCGACAATTGTATTAAATAAAGCGAAAAAAGAGAAATATTTTTTCTTTAATTGCTTTCGGCTGCCTTACTCTCCTCATTGTTAATATACGTTCAGCCACTACTCCTGGAAATTAAAATTTAGTTTTCGAGAAATATTACATTTTTTTTAAAATGTGTTTATTTTGTTAAATAATATTTAGTACCTATATATTTTATAGAAAAAAACTATTTTGTTAAATAAATTAACAAATTTTATTGTAGGCCTACTAAATATACAGAAATGGAAGATCTTATGAAACTTTCTCTTACATTCGCTAATTGAAAGTTCTGTACTGTGCTTGTCACACCAGATTTTTTTCTGTCAGGATATCTTTTTTTTTAAATTTAATTTAAGACCTTTTTCGGCATCGGATGCCCTATTTATTCAAATTGATTGGTATCCAATACAATTTAAATTAATTTTGTGGTTAAAACCAATTTTAGACGGTTTTAACCACTTTTGACCAGTGCCCTGGTCAAAATCTAAAAAAGTGTTTTTTTAACCACCCTGTGCATCATACTTTTCCCCATTAAATCGCCTATCCATCGGTTGCTCACTGGATGTTTGTGAGAAGGGGTTGAGAAGGGCCTAGTTTTAACTGTAATTTAAAAATTAACTTTATTTTATTTTAATTATTTTTGTTAATTATTATTTTCATGATATGGCCGGTGGAGTCTATAATTTTCGTTTTTATTTACAAATACATGTTCATTTTTTTTTTTTTTTATGAAAATAAATAATATAAAAAATTTAATAAATTAACATGCAGAGATTAGAGAAAATAAAAACATCGCATTCAGTAGTGTTTATAATAATTTATAAATACTACTGAATGCGAAATTTTGAGATTAAGTATTAATATTTAATATTTATATTTAATCAATTATTTTTTCAAATATTACTAATAATTTTCAGGTCGTTTCGTCAACCATTCTTGTGATCCAAATTGTGAAATGCAAAAATGGAGCGTAAATGGATTATTCCGAATGGCTCTATTTGCACTTCGAGATATTAAAGCAGATGAAGAATTGTGTTATGATTATAATTTCTCCCTCTTCAATCCTGCTGAAGGCCAGGTATTTATTTGACATTCATTTGAGAAGTGATTGAATGACCCCCCCCCCTCCATTTATAAAAATTGAAAAATAGACCACCTCAACTCATTCAATCATTTTACAAAATTACTAATTTTTAAATCAAACACTATTTTTTTTTTTTTGAATATTATGTTATGATAAGAGTCATATTTTTCTTAAACAAATTAAATTTCAATATATATTACCAATGTGGCTTCTTGTCTTGTATAAGGGGATGGTCTTCATGAAAAATACTAAAAACGCTTAATTTTTGGAAAAATTGTGTTTTATTTTTTTAATATTTTTAAAAAGAGACTTAAATTGGCCAACTCAGCGCTTGAGTTTCGATTTTTAACAATAAATCATTTTCAAGGCCTAAAACACACAAATTATCAATCATAATTAGACATGAAACCATCATCACACACACACAGGAGAAATTACAAAAATTATACAACATACATAAACAAACTAAATTGCACATGAGATACCATATGTATAATATAATATTAATAAAATTTACCTCAGCTCTTAAGTTCCAATACATATATATTAGTTTCATTATCAATAGAATAATTCGTTCTATGATGTTGAAATTTTATAATTAACCGAAAAACCAAGAAAGTACAGTAAATAAATATAACAAATTATTTGAGTATAAAAGCTACTCAAGTTGACATTATTATTGAAATTAAATTTTAACAGTTTGATAATAAGCCCCTCCTAGAAACAAGAATATAATTAAAGGGTAATTAATTATAATAATTATAGATTAATATTTGTGAGATGTAATTATTTTATTTTTATTTGGCAATAAGTAATTTTTGAAATTTACTTTTTTTTTACAATTTCCTAAATGAAAAAGGTTTTAATTATTCAAAAATAATGCGGAACATACATATTTTGAGTTATAAAATTTTGAAAAAGAAAAAGATCTTAAAATCCGTGAAAATTTATAATGAGACACGGTCTTGTATAATATTTAGAGAAAGAGCTTGTTTTAAGAAATTGGCTTAAAATATTAAAAATTTGAATTTGAAACAAATTTTTAATTATTATTATTTGAAATTCCTATCGGGATTCCCGTTTATTTGCCCGAGGTGCTTTCGTGCACGAAAACACACACCTCAAATCCAACCGGCTTCTGGCCGTAGTCATCTACCTGGCACCCCGTGGAGTTACATTATTTACTACATCTAACTCCTCCTCCTGCGTTCGTTTCTAGCTAACTAATCCTTATTTCTGGTTCCACCCGGATCCTTATTAACCTCTTTCTATGCTAGGGAGGATGTCCTAGTTTGAGGAGGGACTCCCTCAGCATCGGCCTGTAGCCTACTCCTTTCGAAGAATGCATCACTGAGAGGGAAGCTTGTTTACGTCCCTTCCACAGGACGGAATGTCACAGCAACTTCCTCTCCTCGTAGAGTAGCCTGGGGGTTATTGTGGTGAGATCCAATATTCCAATCCAGAGCCTGTTTGAGATTTGTTTACATTAAATAAATATTTTTATTTAATGAAAAAATCTCTCAAGCCCAGGATTTGAACGCGGGTCTTCTTTGTAGTAGCCGACATCCTAGCCCGCTACGCCAGTGAGCCCCCACAAATTTTTAATATATCCTATCTTTTGATAGGATTGATTTATACATCTATATCTACAAAATATAAAGAATATTCCTTCTTTCAATATATTTTTTTATCATTTTTAACCAACTTTTCGTTTTATTAATATTTTATTTGTTATTTAATCTATTTCTTTTTTCTAATTCCAGCCATGCAAATGTGGAAGTGTTAATTGCAGAGGAGTGATAGGCGGAAAATCGCAAAGGGTTCAAAGTTCAGCAACAAACCGTGGCATTTCTACACTCACTACTTCGGGCTCAGGATCTAATAACCTTTCAAATAATAATAATTTTGGAGCGGTTGGGGACAGCTCGGGTGTTGACAATGCCAGTGGAAATGCATGTGGCCAATCTGGACAAGGCTCTTGTCTTGCCTCAGGATCCTCTTCCTCACAAAGTGTTGTGGCTGTGACTATACCTGAAAAACGCCTAGTAGGACGACCTCGGAAAAATGCCAGAAAAGGTCAAGTCACGCCAAATTCAAGGCAAAAATATCGAAGACGGGTTGGAGATGGTGCTAACAAAAAAACTGAGATGTGTCTAGCAGTTAAGCCAATGTCTCATCAGCAACGTTGTTTCGCACAATTACATCATTGCTTTTTGCTTCGCAATTTAGAGAAGGTAAATAAAAAATCAGATCTATACAATCAGGACTATTCTCTAAGAAAAAAAAACATCAACTTTTAACATCTGAAATCAGCGTTAATTTATTTTAACACTTCCTTGCCTCAAATTGCTAGTCTGTAAACATAAACTTTAACGCCAAACCGTTAACATTTAGTCAATAGTGTTAAAAATTAATGTCATGTCTAGGGAGTGTCTTTAATATTTTAACGTCCTATTTAATGCATCAAAATGGAGTCTTTAACCAAAAAGTAAGGTTATGATTTTGACAGCTTTGATATAAAAGCAACAGGATAACGTCACTGTTAAAACTTGGTTTAGAGAATAGCATTTTTTAACGCTGGTGTGGCAGATAGGCCTACTAGATTGAGAATATCAAATCAAGTTTGTAATGCACATGCTCGAGAGGCTACACAACCAAGCAGAAATATGGAACGTGAACACCTGGTGCTAAAAAGTAAAATGTCAACAATTGGTTTAGATAATAGCATTTTTAACACTGGTGTTATAACTTTACTTTTTAACAATCAATTTAAGATGTTAAATTTTAACTGTTTTTAGAGAATAGACCTGATTTTGTTTTAAAAATTTATTAATATATATTGGCTTAGTCTCTTCGAAGGTCTCTTCACCTGACTAGCTAAGAAGTCACCTTTACTATAATTTCACATTTAATCTTTTGTTTATTTTAGGTAAAACGAATCCGGGAAAAAATGAAACAAGCAAGTTCACGTCGAGATGATAACGTAGCAGGCGGAGTTGGTAGATCGAGTCAAGTAAAAACTTCTGATGTATTTTTAACTAAATTGAACGCATTATACACACCTCGTAATATGAAAACACGTCGCTTAGCTCAAGCAGAAGACAATCCTGAGCTTACAAGGACAGCTCGTCTTGCCCTTGTCTTCCGCGATATTTATTCTACAGTAATGGCAGCTAAAGGTAAATTAATAATCAGAATTCTGTAACTTTTCAAATCATAAACAATAGGTTCGTTCGGACCCAGGGTTTTCAAACGGTTTGCCGATCAGGAGCAAAATCTTTATTTGTTTATAGATTTTATACATCCTGAATTCTAACTACCGGAAATTAAATATATGTCTATACAAAAAATTCTGGTGTGACAAGCACAGAACAAAAATTAATTTTTTTGATTGATATTTGAGAATATTTTTGATTTTTTTTTTTTGTTTATTTACAGACGAACGTAATGAGATTCTTGCAACACCTTTTCTTAATCTTCCACCTAAACGCAAGGTTCCTCAATATTATCAACGAATTACAAGCCCTCTAGATTTTACAATGATAGAACATAAGATTGTCTCTGGATCATATCCTACGGTGGAATCATTTGATCAAGATATGACTCAGCTTTTTGCCAATAATGTTCGATTCTATGGAAGAACATCTGAAACTGGAATTGCTGCTGCACGACTTAGAAAGATTTACCATCAAGTAAGTAATTATTATTTTTGTCAAAAAACTAAAGGGAACCATTTAAACTTAATTAAATTTTGATGAGCGAAATTGACCAAGGTCTTTCATTTCTTCCTCTGAACCGAGAGGACTTATCGTTAAGAACCATCCTTTTAAATTAACAAATATAAAAATAATAAATGACTAATTGAATATTATTAATATCATTATTAATCCTAAAATGTTTTTATTAGGCCAAAGAACAATTAAATGACCAACTTGTGGCTATTTTGGGTGAACAACCACCTTCTACCTATCGTCAAGAAGAGCATGAAGACGTGATACGATGCATTTGTGGATTGTATAAGGATGAAGGTTTAATGATCCAATGCGAACGTTGTCTTGTCTGGCAGCATTGCGATTGTGTTAAGGCTGATGCAGGCGTGGAAAGTTACCTGTGCGAACAGTGTCTACCTCGACCTGTTGACAGAGAAATCAGATTAGACCCTCAACCCTCATACGCCACTCCTGGGCATACATACTATGTCACCCTGTTACGTGAGGATCTCCAACTCAGACAAGGTAAGATTATAAATAAATCTTTTTTCTAAATTTAATAATGCAGTCCATGCAGTCATCCACAAAATTCAAAAAAGGGTCTTTTTTATCTTTTCAGAGTAATAATAAGATATTATTATGTGAGTTTTTAATTAAGTAATAATAAGATATTATTATGGGAGTTTTTTAATACATTTTGTATTAATTATTTATTAAAAATATAAATACTGGACAATGTTTCGACTGCTTATTAGACACAAAGCAAGTGTTTACCTAAAAAGCTGATGATGTTACAAAAAGATTTTTGAATTTGATTTTTTAACATAGATGGTACAAAATATTATTATTAAATTATTCCAATAATATTTATAATACAATAATAAGATATTTAGGAAGATAAAATAATATTGAAATAAAAATTAACAAACTTCTCTTTTGGTAATAAAAAACAAAGGGTGATATAAAAAAGTAAATAAATAAAATATCTTAAAAGAAATAGGTAGATGAATCTTTAGGAGATATTAATAAGTGAAAGATTTTCACCTCCAACACCTTCTTGAACGACTGCTCTAGTGTTCTAATCCTTTTTTTTATTTTTAGGTGACACAGTATATGTTCTTCGAGACATGATTGAAGAAAACGCTCCCATTACTGCAGGCTGTCCTCCTCCCAAACATACATATAAAACAGTAAAAGATGTAAAATATGCGGATCTTGATATTTTCAGGGTTGAAAGACTCTGGAAAGATGAAAAGTAAGAATAACTTAAATTATTATTATTTTGATATACTAATAAAATTTAATATTTTTATAGGGGAGACCGGTTTGCGTTTGGACATCATTTCCTTCGGCCGCATGAGACTTATCACGAGCCCTCACGTAAATTCTTTCCGAATGAAGTGATGCGAGTGCCACTCTATGAGGTGGTTCCTGTTGACCTAATCATGGGCCAATGTTGGGTTCTGGATCTCAACACTTACTGTAAAGGAAGACCTTTGGGAGCGCCCGAAGAACATGTGTATATTTGTGAATTCCGTGTGGACAAAAGTGCTCATCTTTTTACCCGAGTAGCTCGACCGCGATATCCAATTTGTACAAAGTCTTATGCGTTTGAAACTTTTGACGTACGTCTTAAACCTCAACGTACTTATACGGTAAAGTTGTTTTTTTTTTTTTTTAATTTTTTATCTATTTTATATATATATATTTAATAATATTTATTTTAATAATAATAATAACTATGAAAGAGTCAATTTAGCCTTCTACCCCTTTTCTTTGCTGCAATATCCCCGGTAAAAGTTTAAGAAGTTTCTTTTTCAACACGCCGGATTAGCCGGTATGCCGGAGTAACGAAATCAGGATTAGCAAGACTCTACTGTACTAACTACAAGCTGCATTATTTTATTATAGATTTGTTTTTTAAATATTCACTAGGTGCAGTTTTACATACTAAATATATTTTTAATAAGAAAAAATATTTAAAAACCAAGAATGTGTGTATAATATTTATATTTTTAGCTCCTTAAATTTTTTTAGCTCCTTAAATTTATTAATCTTTACTCTTAACCGTAGCCCCACGGTGAAGTGCAAGTGAAACATCGTGGAGGTCGAACTGCTTCTTCCTCTACTACCGGGCCAACAAGAGAAAGAGAAAAAGAAAAAGACAAGGAGAGAGATAGGGCAGCTACTTCCACAGAACCTTCCTCAGTCCCTCAAGAAGATGAGGAAAAGCCATCTATTGAAAAGGTTATTTCATTTTTCAATCGTTAAAGAGTTTATATCAGAGGTCCCCAAACGTTTTTGTCTCGTAGACCCCTTGTCATGTTTTTCGGTTTTGGGTAGACCCCCTGCTTAGCTAATGTAGAATTTGTGAAAATTTATGAACTTTAAATGTGTTTTGACTGATGTCTATCTAAGTGTAGTGCGATGTAGAAAAAAAAACAATAAAAAACACACATTAATTTATATATATTAATGAAACCTAAATTTAGTTACAGCTTTTTAGTAGTATGAACATGGTCCTTTGATAAAAAATTTTCAATATTTGGTATCAATTTAGTGAGGTTTAATTTTAAATCTCAGTTTGTTTCTTTTTTTTTTTTAATTCGAAAATTGGCAAAGGCGCTGAAACCTTTTTACACTAGAGATGAAGATCTGTGGAATCACTGGTTTACATCTTTGAATTAAAAGTTGCACCAACTTATCTCAGTTCTTAAGCTCATCTTACATCTTTTAATTGAACTTAAGGAAATCAATCTTATTGCACCAACAGGAAATCGGGTCTTAAAATCGTTTATTTATGCTTACATCTCATGTAGTCAAACTCGCCTTGAGCCTGATTTCATAACCTAAAAAGTGAATTTTATCTATTTAAGTATTTATCTATAAAATATATATATTTTTTAAATAAATCAATCTTATTGTTATTATTCAGAGAGGAAGGGCAGAGGCAGCCAAAAGGAAATAATTCTGAATGCTACAACAATTTTCCGGAGACGTTTCGGTGCATTTATTAGTGCTCCATCTTCAGTCATGCACCGAAATGCACCGAAACGTCTCCGGAAAATTGTTGTAGCATTCAGAATTATTTCCTTTTGGCTGCCTCTGCCCTTCCTCTCTGAATTATCATCACAGCCACCACACCTTAGTTACTTATTGTTATTATTAAAAAAAATTTATATTACACAAGAACCAAAACATATAAACTTACATATCATTAATTAAATACAATCATTTGTACAATTCCACTAATCAAAATTTGTTGATATTTTTTTGTTGACATAATTTTTTTATAAGACATTAAGCTTATTTATTTATTTATTTTTATTTTGGTTACCAAATATGTTTTGTTTTGCCAAGCAGTGCCGCGTAGGGGTTAACTTTTAACAAAAATGCGAAGTTGTTTTTTCTCAAATCCAGCTTGAGTAAGATCATTTGAAAATTTATTGGTGCAACGCCTTAAATCTCAAGCCGAGGCTTCATCTCTGGACGGCTTTGCCCAAGATATAATATAACACTTGTTGGTGCAATCGGGTATTAAACAATTTCCAACACCGGGTATAATAATGAGGGTCCGACCGAAACAAGATTTTCAGCCGAAACCAAACCGAAACAGAAACTTGTATTTGATATACAAAATTCTTATCATTTTACCTTTTTTTTTTTGTGTGACGAGTCTCATCTCATCTTTTCCAACTCAGGTTTCGGCTGCTTTTTGGCCGAAACCGAAACTTCGGTCGGTTCCTAATGATGATATTCATAGCTAAAATATTTAGAATTTACATTTAGAAATTCTCTCTTAAAATTTATATAAATTTTTTTACCTCTATTTAAAAAAAAATTGGCTTATACAATCTATCACTACATATTTTCTTTCCACTAATCTTGAGTTATTTTTTTTTTTCAGCTCGCTAATCAAAAGAATCGACTAAATAGAATTCTTCTTAAATTGTTAGCGAGGATGCCGTCAAAACACCGTCTAGATCTTTCCTTCCTTCTTGAGCCTGGTCGAAGACATCGCAAAAAAACCACTGTGCTCAATCCTTGAGAATGGCTTCTCTATGGTGGTCCATTTACCGTCTCATCAATCTTCTAAATGTAAACAAACAAAGAATCACCGCTCATTCTGGCCACCATTAATGCGATTTTATCATTCATATTCATACAAATTTTATCATTTATTTATTTATTTATTTTTATTTTTTGGGGTGGGAAGGGAGATTTATATCTACATGAGTATACTTTAGAATTAGTATCACAAGTATTTTAGATACTTTAATTTATCAACTTTTAGACAATTTTCAAATATAACGTTTTTTTTTATAGGCGACGATTACTAAATAATAATTTTAAAATAAATCTGGGCTAACTTCGAGGCCCCTGGGTTTCAGCGCACACATCTTGTTCTTAGGACCTGAGATTTACATCCCATCCTTAGGAACAAAAATTTATTCATATTATATTGCCTGTCATTTAATTTAATTATATATATATATATATATATATATATAGGGTTGGTCGTTTTTGGCAGCCTCTGGCGGCTACATCTGTTTAAAAGCAAGGGGTGTGTTGAAATCCCAGATGAAAATCAATTGGTATAAATAAATATGCCTGGATAATTGAATCGTTTGAAAGCCCACATAGCCTCAGATACCGAAAAAACAAAAAAAATTCTTCGATTATTAAAATTTTATTAAACTGACTTTGATCAACTCAAAAAATAGCATATAATTTCAATTTAAAATTTAAAATTTAAAATTTTAAATATTATTTTAAATCCCATTTACTTAACCAACACTTTAAAAGTTGAATTTAAGTTTATTTAAGATTAAAAAAAATTATTAGGAAAGGAGCATGTATACTCAATCATCGGCGGCTATATGTTATTTTATCAAATATTAATTGAAAGCAGTGACTCTGGAGTTATCTTATTTTTAATATCAAAACTATATATATATATATATATATATATATGAAAAAAATTCAATTTGTATTTTAAATCATTTTTACATATCATTTTTACATAAAATTAGAACCCTAAATATCATTTAGAAATATAAATTCAAAAGTTTCTCTGTCCAGATACATTATTGAGGATAATAACAACGCTTAACATTTCCATATTTTATTTATTATATCTTAAGCTTATCATATTTCATTAAATTTCCCTTTCTATGAGTTTTTTTTATTACTCATTACTTTTTTACTTTCTCTTACCCTATATATGAAATATATAGAGAGAGAAAGTATTGCGATCATGTCAAAAATTCGATGTCGAGATTTTGATGGATATATACGTTTTGAGGTCCCCTGAGTCCAAAAAAGTTGGACCCGCAAATTTGTCTGTCTGCCTGGGTGTGTGTCTGTGTGTAACGATTTTTAGCATGAGGGAATTGAGCTACGGGATTGAAATTTTATATTTAAATTAGGTACCCACCCGGACACTCAAAATAAGCTTTTGAACAAAATCGGCCAAAAAGTACTAGTACTTTACTGCTGTACTTTTTTAGTTTTTTTCGATTTTCTCAAAATTCCCTCCACCAAAATTTTTTAAAATTCAAAGAAATTTGCGTGCTATGCGCCAGTCACACCAGATTTTTAAATATTGAATATATATAATATATTCTATTTTTACTTTCTCTTACCCTATATATGAAATATATAGAGAGAATGTATTCGATTTTAATTTAAGGATCTCCAGGACGTCACTGTTTTTATTTACTATTTTTTTTTTTTTTTATTTAAAATTTTTTTTTAATTCTTGAAATTGAATTTGAATAGAAAACGTTAAGAATGGATGGCTTGAATCATAGAGTAGGATTCTATTATTACTGTTATTTTTTAAACAATATTTGTTTTTCTCTTTTAACACACAGCATATAATATTTTTCTTTAAAAATTGATCTCGATGATGCGAAAAAAATATTAGCTAAATTTTTTGACAACACTCCAGTTTCAAAATAAAAAAAAAATAAAAAATACAAAAAAAAAAACGCTTCAATGCTACAACTTTGCCATTAATTTAACTTCAAATTTAAAAGTAAAAAATTTTTTTTCTTTTTTATGATATAAATTTACTTTATGACACTTTAAATTATTTATTTTTTTATAATTATGCCAAATAAAATTTTACATGTGAATATAAAGTAAATTTACATCAATTTAGTTTACTGTTATCAGGAACTTTTTATTTTTTGAGATTTTTAGCTTCATTAAAAAAAAAAAAAAAAATTTATGCTAAAATAACAACCAACTTTATATGGTATTAGCATAATTAATTTATAAAAATATTTAGCAAACGATCTCAAAAGATTTATTTAATTTTGGTTTACATTATTTTACAAAACTTTTTAATTTGAAGTTAAACTCTTCATGTTTTTTTTTTATGTCATATCTAGTAGCATGTATAATTATTAAATGAGATTTCCCTTTACTGTTCATAGCATATATAAATATATAATATATATATGTTTTTCAAATGTTTGTTATTAGGGAAATATAAGGGCACATAAAATGTTTATTATTTCATCGCCAAAAGTGCATTAATATAAATTGCTAAGCACAAAAATTATAATTAATGTTAAACATTATTATAAATATTAAATATTATTTAAATTGTTAATATAATTCACATAAATTATCCAAGATCTGAATTATCCGATAATTTTTTTTACTTGTTATATGAGGAAAATAATCTTTCATAATGTATCCTCTTTTAATTTATTACTTTATTTATATCATCATTTAAATATGAAAAGTTTTTTTATATTTGAAAATTAACTTTGTGATGTAATTTTATATATATATAATATATAAAATATAAAAAAAAACTTAGTTTTAAAAAAATTAACTCATTGCAAAAAAAAATTCATTTTTTACATTATTTTAACATCATTTTATTTTAAATTTTATTTTAGATATGAATTAATATAATTTAATTATACTTTTTTTTTTATTAATTTGATTATAATTGACACTGTAATTTATTTATTTATTTATTTTTATTTTTTACTTCTAAAATTTCTATAATTTTTCCTCTTTTCTTTTTTTTTTTTTTAATAAAAATATTTTTTAAATTTCTAAATTGTAAAATAAATAAATATATAATGAAAATTTTTTTTTTATTTTTATTTTTAAATATTTAAAAATTGATAATATAAAATTTCCTATATATTTCCCTAATTACAATATTATAAATATATACAGTTGCGGTCCCAAGGGGGTGGGGGTCTTCCCTTGAACATTAAAAAATGTTAATTTCATATTAAACACCAATGTGTTTATTAATGCTTTTGTGGTTTGAATTATTATTATTAGGAAAATTTCTAATTATAGACCACATTTTTGTATTAATTATTTATTAAAAATATAAATACTCTAGAACGTTTCGACTGCTTATCTGCAGGTTTCATCTCCTTCACTTCTTTCAAGCTTTTGCCCGAAACTGTCTATCTATCAAGCAATCCTGGGATCGCCACTGAATATATAGCAGAAAACGCAAAATGTCCCATACATGTATATACATATATAAATATATTTTTATTCTCTTTGATATAATCTTTCTCCTCTTAAATTATTTACAAAATTATAGTTTGATGAAACTGCATTTTTATTTTCAAATGTTCGAAAATTGTGATAAACGGAAAGTTTTTCGATTTTCTTTCACATTTTTTTTAAGTTTATCGCGACGATACTTTATTAATTAATTTTAAATAATCTTTAGATTTACTGTTGCAAGCTTAACTCCAGATGTATGTAGGTATGAATATAGAATTCTATTATTAAGCCATCAGAAAATAGTATATAAAATTAATATTCGATGGCCTCGTGTAGATAACATTGTGAATAATCTCATTTTGTTTCATTGTTTTTCAATTAATTTTCATCGTTTTTTGACAAAATGTCTCTTGTACTTTAATTTCTAATACCATTTAATGTATAGATGTGATAAATTGAGACCTTTGTACAAAAGCAACCATTGTTAAATTCCTGTTAGTTTTTTTGAAATTTAATAAATTAAAAGATATCTTGTTAGTTGCTATTTGTTGTCTATAGTAAGAACTTTTAATGAATTTTAAAATTTAACTGTATAAATCCAATATTGTATTATGAAAAACGTTTTTGAATGGTCAATTGATAAACTTTACATATTGAACTAATATCATTTTTATTTTATTTTTCAAATTTTAATGAATGATTGAAATAAAAAGAAGTACAAATGGAGACCTCTTGCTGTGTATTAATCGCCTTCTTGGCTTTCCAATGTGGGGTGTGTTTGACCGAAAAATAATTTTTAGAAACGAAAATATAAAAGTATATTGACAATATACTGTCTGTTTTTAATGTAATTATTAAAAGTGACCAAAATCAATAATTTTATAATAGTTTGCACCCCTCTAAAAAAAAAAAAATCGGAAAAGAGATCTATTTTTATGCTAGTCAGATGAGCCGCATAAATTTCGGGTTCATGAATTAAATTGTGAAAATTTGTACTAACAAAAATTTCTCTTTGAATTATTATCAAAAACTAATGAATAAAAAAAAAATATGCATTAAATTTATTCCCTAGTTGAACCCCATATTTTTCAGTATTTGATACTGTATTAAAATGCCACTTTATTTATTATATTTTTTTATCACTTAAAATATTCAGGGTATTCAATACTCAATTTGTCCATTATAAAACAACTCTTACGAATGAATTTATTGCTATTTTTTAAATTTAACTTAATTTAATATAAAATGTTTATTGTAGATAACAAGAATATATATATATAATCATATATATAAATAATTTTAATGATCTTAAGCAATAAATGTCAAATTCTTGTTTTATTTACATTTCTGCATTAATATTAATTTTTTTTTACTTAAATTTAAAGCTGGTTTTTACAGTACAGTCTGGCCCCCTATTATTTCTTTATGAAAAATTTTAAATGTAGAATACATAATTTAACAAATAATTATATTAGGAGAAGACGGGTGCCTTCCCGGGACACAGCAGCCAAGCATGGGCGTAACTAGGTGGGTGGCGGGGGAGCCCATCCCCCCAGAAGGCTCGTGTCCCCCCCCCCCCACCAGAAAGTTCCCTGCCCCAAGAAAAATTGAGAAAATATGGGGCTTTCCAGGCCCCAAGAGGATAGCTCGGATGGTCCCATGGCCCCCCCCCCCAGCCAAATTCTCTAGTTTCGCCCATGCAGCCAAGTAAAAATAAAAAACGTTATATCCTGTCGCCGATGTTTTGAGCGCTAGTCGCACTCATCTTCAGGGCAAGCAGAATTATCATTTGCTGTTCCAATATAGTTCAGTCGCATAGTTCGTTGTTGAATGGTTCTTGTTTATTGCACTTTTTTATAACGATGCAAAATTGTACAAATATGTTTATACATGATATTAATATACAGTACCACACCACCTGTACTTATTTTTGACAATTCTGCTTGCCCTGAAGATAAGTGAGACTAGCGCTCAAAACGTCGGCGACAGGCATGGGCGTAACTAGGGGGTGCCGGGGGGCCTGGCCTCCCCCCCCCCCCAGAAACTCCCTGCCCCAAGAAAAATTGAGAAAATATGGGGCTTTCCAGGCCCCCCCGGAGGATAGCTGGTCCCATGACCGTCCCAGTGAGGATGGCTGGTCTCATGACCCATCCCAGCCAAATTCTCTAGTTACGCCCATGGCGACAGGATATAACGTTTTTACAGTGGTGTAGTGGCAAAATTTTCAGTGTAGGTACGCTAAATACATGACTTACCAATGGAGGGGGGGGTGCTTCCGGGGGCCCTCTCCCGGAAAATTTTAGAATTATTATTATTATTTTTTAATGAGTGAAACCAGTGTGGGAACGCCGTTCCCACGCGTTCCCGCTCCACTACACCCCTGGTTATTTTTACTTGGCTGCTGTGTCCCGGGAAGGCTCTCGTTCTCTCCTAATTGAAGATCTACAGCCATCAAACTCAACAATTTATCAAATAATTATATTTTAAAAATAATTTCAAAACCGTTAAAATAACATTTTATTCTAACCAGTAACTTATATTAATATCATATAAAGATATATGTATGTATATATTAATAATATTTAATTTGTTTTTTTGCCAAACCCGCACCGGAAACTAGGCCAATAAAGGAGAATTGTGGTCTTTTTCTCATGAGCCGTTTTATATTTTATTTTTTTCATTCATTTTTATTAAAAGGAGATAGGGACGTTTTTTGAAACTGAGAGAAGCAGGGATTCAAATAATTTTTCTTTCTTCTTTACTAGGGAAGTTTTTTTTTTTTTTTTTTTTTTTTCTTTTTTACTATTTTAAAGATTTTAATCAATCCATCCTTTTTTGGGATTTTGATTATTGTAAAATAACATTTTAAAATATATTTTTTAATAATTAAACAAGTTCTTAATGCGTCCAGAAGAGCGCGTTGGAGGCTAATTTTTCCGCCATTACAGTTCACAGACAAGCTCCAATTTAAATGTAATTCGTTTATTATTTTTTTAATTGAGTTTTTTTTTTTATTTAATCTGTCTATTTTTTAAATATAATTTCTATCTTTAATAATGTATTAATTATATTTTGTGTACTTATTTATTAATTAAATGATTATGGCTTACTTTAACCTGGAAATTCCTCCTTTCAGATTATTATTAGTAAACTTTATACTATCGAGCATTTTTTCATTGAGATCGTTCTAAAATAAGCTCCAATATATATTTATTTAAAATAACAGAAAAAAATTAAGAATAAAATGATAGTTTATTGCAACAAAGATGACACTGCATTTTATTAGAATTTCGAACGCGCCGCCATAATATATAGAGTTTGTATTTACCGCTTCTTTAAAGAATATTAAAATAATTTATTATTTTTAATATTTAATTTAATAAATTTGATAATTGTAAATTAAAAATAATAATAATTATTTTCGCATTGTGTGAATATGGGAAAATAAAATAAATTTTAAAATTTCTAATTAATGATAATTATATTAGATTTTATTAAAAAATTAAAATTAATATATTTTTCAATATTAAATGTAAAAAAAATATTTTAAGATATAAATAAATTACAAAAATTGTTAAAATTTAAATATATCACTTGTAAAAGGTGATTTGTGAACGCGCCCACTAGAAGCTTGTGAGCTTGCAATGCCATCTACAACGATCTACTTTCTATCTTCGCTCACTCCGTAATCTTTCTTTCATTTCCTCTCTAGTGTATAAGCACACACGTGGTAAGTTTTCATTTGTTTTTCGTTTTACTTTATTATTAATTAATTTCATTTTAATTATTTTTATTTTATTAACTTTTTAGCAAAATGTCGGACGTCAAGAAAGCAGAAAAACCCGAGAAAAAATTACCCGCAGTGCCTGAATCTGTTCTTAAAAAACGGAAACAACGCCTGGCTGCTAAGGTTTCATTGAAGAAAGCACTCGTTGCCAAGAGGATTGCTAAATATCGTAAAAGAAAATTGATATTTAAACGTTCTGAAGCCTATGCCAAGGAATATACAAAAACTGCTCGTTTAGAAATCATCAAAGCACGCCGCGCCAAGAAAGATGGTAATTATTATATACCAGCTGAACCCAAACTTGCATTTGTTATTCGTATCCGAGGTATCAACAAAATTGCCCCAAAAGTACGCAAGGTACTTCAATTATTCAGATTGAAACAAATCAACAATGGTGTTTTTGTTAAATTAAATAAAGCTACAATCAATAATTTAAGAATTTGCGAGCCTTATATCACATGGGGCATTCCAAATTTGAAGAGTGTCCGTGAATTAATTTACAAACGTGGATACGCCAAGATTCGCCGGCAGAGAATCCCAATTACCTCCAACGAGATCGTTGAGAAAGGATTAAAAAAGAGCAAGATCATCTGTGTAGAAGACCTGATCCATGAAATTTACACCGTTGGTAGCAAGTTTAAGTATGCTAGCAACTACCTCTGGCCTTTTAAGCTGAATACCCCAACAGGAGGATGGCGTAAGAAGACCAACCATTACGTCGAGGGTGGTGACTTTGGTAACAGGGAAGATAAAATTAATGAACTTCTTAGAAGGATGGTGTAGAATAAGATTTTTGAATCTTGAATAAATAATTATTGATTATATTTTTCTTTTATTTCATATTCAACCTTACCTTATAATTTTAATTAGATTAATTCAATTTTTATCACAAGCATTAATATTTATATTTAGAAATGTTTGGGATAAAATATTTTACAAATTTTAAGATTGAAACTTGGCTTCTTTAATGGAAAAAAGTCATTTTCATCATATTAAGAACATTTAAAAGATAACAAATGAAAGAAAACAATTGCATTTTTTTTCCAATCTAAATTAATTTTTTTAAGCATCTCTGCATGATTAAAATAAAATTGGAAATATGAAATGGAAACAATTTTCTTTAAAATTTTCAAAATTAAGCTATTACATTAAACAAGTAAATAGAAAAATGCATTCCTACGAGTGCCTCATTTTTTTCTATTCTCGAATTTAATGTAAAAAACTTAAAATTTGAGTTTTGACCTTATTCCAAATAAAATGAGTGATTAAAAGAAAAAAGTTGAGTTAATCTCGGCCCATTCTCAGATTCTGGAAAAAATGAATAATTTAAAAGATATAAATATTTTATAGGCATATAAGTTTGATTTATATTAATTAATTCACTTTTTGCTTCTCTAGTTAAAATGGAAAAATCAACAAAAGCAGCCTTTTAATAACATTTAAAAAATGTAATTTATCTTTTTTTTTTGAATACTATTTGTGATAAATAAATATTGTTCAAAGATATAATTGTAATAATGATATTATATATATATACAAATATGAGTAGGATGGCATCCAGGAAAGAAATCTGGCAAAAATATATATTTTTTATTTCTATTGCCGATATTACAGACGCAATCGGTAGTCAATAAAATACAGATGGGCGTATTTTGTTTTATAAACAATATAAAAACACAATTCATGGGTGTGTGATGCATTTTTTTTTACTGTATATATTTGATTGAACTCTTCGACGCCTTTCCCACTCAAAATACGCCCATCTGTATTTTATTGACTACCTATTGCCCTGAGGAAGGGCGCGACTTGCATCGGCAATAGAAATAAAAAAAAATGGATAAAGATTGATTAAATTTTTGTCTGATTTCTTTCCCGGCTGCCATCCTACTCATATTTGTCAATTGTACAGCCATCACCTCACTATTATATATATATATATTACACAAAATAATAGGAATTTAATTAATTTTCATACTCTCTTCTTGCTTGACTATTAAAATGATAATATAAAAAAATTCCTTCGATTTATTTTATTTCATCTTTTTAAAAGCTAAATTTATAATATTTTTGAATTTTTAAATTTTATATCATGTTCCTATTGCACAGTATTAAGTCGGAGAGAAGAAACCATGATGAAAATGAATATATATATATATATATATATTTGTGAAGATAGATTTTCTCAGGTTGAGTCACGTTTTTGTTTTTGGGGTCAGTCTTACTGGTTCGCGGATGTCTCAGAAATATGCATTTGTCTCTGAGATCTAGGAAGAACTTGGTTGTGTGTGATAGTGTTTGTATTTGAACACTACGCCATCCAACAACTTCCTAAATTTCAAAGGAAAACACAAGTCTAGGACTTGGGGAGTAGGCCAATTTAGACTCACAAGTCATCCCAAACACTATCATACACAACATATCTCTTCTCAGATTTCAGATATTATATTCATCCACTGACCAGACTTGGGATCAGCAAGACTGCCACCCCCAAACAATCCATTCTTTATCTTATTGACATCTGTCAACAAATTTAGCCTCTAAGGAGGGGGGGGGGATGTTTTACATCTTGAATTCGAATATATCGGCGGAAAATAAATATATGTCGACACAATCCCGATCCTTCGATAATTAAAACTTGTGTTCTGTGCGTGTCACACCAGATTTTTACTTTTGTACAAATGAAATTAAATTTTTTTATTTATTTAATTAAATTCTAAAGAATTCTGCCATCATATATAACACCCATCTGTTCCCAAACGGGATCGAAACGTCAACGTGTGGGGAATAAAAAAATGAAATACAACTAGCTGCTGATTTTTCTTCTCCTGTTTAACAATCCTGATTGAACTACCAGGGCTATAAGCCCTACGTATCTAAGTTTTTTATATAAAGTTAAAAAATAAATAAAATAACTATGGTGTGAGAACTGAAATTAAAATAAAAGAATTTGTTATTTATAAAAATAATCTAGGGAAAATAATGAGGTAATTATGAAGAGGAATAATAAAAAATTTCAACTTTTTTCAATGTTTTAAAAATAATATTTAATAAATTGGGATTCAATTCAAATAGATATTAATTTCTAATAATTTTTTAGATAAAGCTATTTCAAATTTAAAAACATATTAAATAGATATGATGGTTGATGTGGCTGTAATTAAAGAAAATATAATAAATATGAATGGAAAGGCCAATATTGACACTTTTTAGAACGTATCGGTACAATTAGTTCATATTTTAGAAAGAATTTTCAATGCCTCTAAAATACTAATAAAAAAATATAATAACAAAATACATTAAGTAACTTAATATAATAGTTTTCGAAACTTATTTTAAGAGTATTTATTTCAATCAGTTATTAATATTCAATCGCTCAGGGGCCCACGTCTTGTGGGTACGTGGATGGCGACCACGAGCTGCCCGAGCTGGGACAGGCAGTCCTTCAGTTATTTGTATGTCTGTCTCTTCCTTCCACTTTTCATCAGGCGTCAAACCGTGCGACGGGCCGGCCTGTCCTATTTCTTCCGATCGCAAAAACGAATGATAGGGTTAGAGGGAGAAAGTTAGGTGCGCGGCGAGGACAGAAGAAGAAGAGTTATTAGTATTCAAATGTTTATATTGGAACTTGTCACTGGAATATTTAGCAAATTTTGTGAGTATTTTGCTGGTGTGCCATACGTTCGAAAAGTGAGTTGTTTCTAATTGGAGGTGGGGGGAGGGTACATTGTCCCCCCCCTGGCATCCTATAGGAGGGGGCAGTGGAGCAATGTCTTTATTTTATTTATTTTTAAAAATGATACATTTTTAAAAATAAAATCTTTTAAATTAGAAAAAAATTATAAGAGTTAAAAATTCATATTTTTCCAAAATATTTTATATAGACCCTATTGTATTTCTAATTTCTACAAACATTTTATATGGAATTAAAATAATGAAATTTAGATAACATGAAAACTTGAGACTTTATCCCTTCAAAAAAATAAAAATAAAGAAAATTAAAAATATTTATTTCTTTCAAATAGTATCAAACAAATATACTAAAAAAAAAAAATACCTAAAAAATTTTTTTATAAAATCACTAGCAAATTTTTAAAAATTTTAATTTTATTAAATTAATAATAAGCAAATGTTTAAAAATTTTTAATTTAATAAAATTAAAATTTTTAAAAATTTGCCAGCGATTTTATAAAAATTTTTTTAGGCTAGGCCTATATAGTATATTTGTTTGATACTATTTGAAAGAAATAAATATTTTTAATTTTCTTTATTTTTATTTTTTTGAAGGGAAGTCTCCCCCCCCCCCACACCCGCTGATTCAAATTTGTTCCGGCGCACCTGAATGCAAGGGAACGTTTGACTCACCAGCAAAATAAACATACAAAAATTTATTAAATATAATATAAATATCTACAACTTTATAGGCATTGAGAATTCTTTATAAGGCGTAATAGCGAATGAATAAATTTTACAGAAAAATCCTGTAAAATAATTTTTGTATAGAAGCTTTTTCAACTGGCATTATGCACTTATAGTTAATAAAAACAAGAAAAAAAAAATAAACATTTTATATATATATATATAATTTTGATATAATAGTTATAATAATTAAATTTTTTTATAAATAAAATTTAATGTTATAAATTTGAGATCAAAACATACACAGCATGAGATCGTAGAATAACACAGCAAAATAGGAATATAATGAAAAAAAAATTTTCATTGGCCAAGATTCTATATTTTAAATACTCTGTTAAAATTTCCCCTTTTTATAGCGTTGTCTCGCTTGAGCTTTAGAATATCTTTGAGTCTTTTCTTTTTTAATCACGACGGGCTTTTCTTGTTCTATATCAGGTTCAAACGTTGTTGTTGTTGTTGGTGTTGTAATGTTGGTGGTATCTAGAAAAAAATTATATATCAAAACTCGATGAAGAATCAAAGAAATGCATAGTATAATGATGGGGACAATATTAAACATTATATTGCTAACATGTAGAACATCACAAAACAATGGAAAAAGTAAAAAAATTTTTAACAATATCATATATTAATAATAAGAAACACACACCCTAATAAGGGTGTAGAAAATATATATAATTTGCATCAGTACATATGGCTGCCTAATGCAATATATATTTTCTTGACCCTTATTGGGGTATGTGTTTCTTATTATTAATATATGTTATTGTTAACAATTTTTTACTTTTTCGATTGTTTTATGTAAAACTATATGTGAACAATTTGGGGGCCAATTAAAAGTTGAACATTATTAAACTTTCTCTTACATTCGCAAATTCAAAGATGTGTTCTGTGCTTATTACACCAGATTTTTTGTGTCAGAATATATATATTTTTTTGTTATTTAAGGCCTTTTTCGGCATCGGATGCCCTATTTAATCAAATTGATTGGTATCCAAAACAATTTAAATAAATTTTGGATGGTTTTAACCACTTTTGACCAGTGCCCTGGTCCCCCCCCCCCCTCCACCCTAAAAGTTTGTAAAAGGCTATTGTGGCCTTCACTAACAATTTTTACACAATTTTTGAAACAGCTTATAATATTTATTTAAATAAAAAAAGTTATTTAAAAATTTGTCATATATGTGTAGTTCCGGCCTGACCGAGCTGGAGCTCGTTTTTTTTTTGAGAAAGTTGGAAAAAACTAAAAAAGTACATCAGTAAAGTACTAGTACTCGAATTTTCAAAAATCGTTAGAGTCGTTTTCGAGAACTGATGTGCTTACAAACATACATTGCTCGTTTAATAGTATAAGATACGTTTTTAGCCCTGAAGATGGCCTCTATCGAGCTCGAAACGTCGGTCTAATAAAATATTTAAAGAAAAAAATTCGACTGCCAGTTTCTGCTCTTGCAATCCTTCCTTGATACAACTCAACAGCCACAACTATAATACTAATATAAATTAGTAGGCCTATTATTATAATAATATTATTTTACCTGGAAGTTTTGGTGGAATTAACATCTTATGTTGTTTATATTTTTTAAATTCGTTGACTGCCAATCCACAAAAATAGCCAAATATAGCTATTAAAATTGTAGTTAGGACAATTAATAAAGGATTCTAAAAAAACAAAAACAAAAACAAGGATATAAAAAAACTTTTTTGAATCCATACTTAAAAAATTCTTTAAGAAAATATATGTGGTTTGAAAAATATTAAGTTTTTTCCAACTTTTTTTTAAAAAAAAAATTTTTTTTTTTTTTAAATAATTTTGGGAATTTTTTTTTTTAAAAAAAAATTTAATATTAAAAGAATACCTTGACTTTTTAAATATTTTTTTAAAAATTTTTTGGAAATTTTTTTTTTACCAAAGGGGGAAAGGGAAAACACCGGGGGGGGGGGGGGGGATGGGGGGGGGGGGGGGGGGGGGAACTCAGAAAATATTATTTTTTTATTGCTCATTATCAGGTCTATTCTCTAAAAACAGACTTTAAAATTTAAAACAAACAAATTGCTGTTAAAAAGTAATGTAAAAACAATCAGCGTTAAAAAAATGATATTCTCTAGGCGGAAAAAAGTTTTAACAGCGACGTTAACATGTTGCTTTTATTTCAAAGCTATCAAAATTTGTTTATTTTAAATTTTAACGTCTGTTTTTAGAGAATAGACCTGTATTTGTGTGATTTCAGTTGGCTCTGAGGATGAAGTGATTTATAAATGGTTTCTAAATATTATACAACGCATTAAATTGGTGATTATCTTACAAAAATTCCTTGTTTATGTCTTGCATTCAGCTCTTTTTATTACCTTAATAAAAGGTGTTGAGCAGGTAATATGATTGGCAACCATTAAGAAGACTGCGATGATTATCCCGAAACCAGCACCAAGCCAGGGCACTTGAGACATGGCTGAAAAATTATTAATATTAATATGAATTTATAATGAAAGTTCCTGCAATTAAAATGTGGATAAGCCGCTCTGTCACGCAGTCTAGATCCAAGAGGGGGAAGGTGACTTCGATTGTAGGGAACAGAAGAAATACCGAATAATATAATCAAAGTGGAAAAAACATTTACAGTAGAACCTCGCTTAGCAAGCACTTCTCATAACGAGTAATTCACATAACTAGCAAAACAAATTGTAAAAGAATGACTCGCTTAATGAGCGACGTTTTGCATAACGAGTACAAAACACGGACTTGAACAAAATAAAAGTCTGTCCAGTTTATAATTTGGCTTATATATTTAATATTTGCGCATTTATAAAAAAAAAAAAATTAAATTAGAAATTATGTTATTACGTGTATAAATTAAAGGGTTTTTTATTAAAAACTAAAAATTTTTTCATATTAATAATAATAATAAATTACATTCGCTCAGGGGCCCACATCTTGTGGGTACGTGGATGGCAACCACGAGCTGCCCGAGCTGGGACAAACATTCCTTCTGTTCTCTGTATGTCTGTCTCTTCCTTGTATATTTTCAACAGGCGTCAGGCCATGTGACTGGCCGGCCTGTTCTATCCTTTCCGGTCGCAAAAACACATATTAGGGGAGAATGGAGGAAAAGAGTAGATCGGCCGACCCGCAAATATGGCGAGGAAAGAAGAAGAAAAATAATAAATTACATATTAGGAACATGATGAAATAAACTCTAATCTACAAATATTGACCATCTGGTTCCAGTATCATCGTAGTGTCATTATGAACGCATATTTTCTCAAACTTGTGTTATAGGAGTCATCCACATATTACGTCACGTTTTTTTCGACGATATTCTAGGCCCCCCGTGTCACATACAAACAAACCCCCCTAAAAATATTACGCCACATAGAACTATCCCCCCCCCCCCCCACCTCCTCTTTCGACTCTAGTTGCCAGCTGTATTATACAATCAATTAAAAATTTATTATATTGAAAAATAATACTAAAAAAAATATATAAATTCAATTTTGAATTATGATGTCACACTTGGAGAAACCCCCGGGTCTCCCATGTCACAATTAGTAACGTTTTGGCCAGACCCCTATCTCCTCCCTAACGCGTTACGTAATATATAGACGACCCCATATGATTCACTCTCCTCAACAATATGTAACTAATTTGAATAAACGTTATACATAACATTTTGTGAGTATTTTTTCGACATGGAACTCATTATCCCATTTTACATTAATTTATATGGGAAAATTGGTGTTTGATGTGCATAATTCTTTAAGCAAGGTTCTTCCACTGTAATTAGCCAGAAAGTAGTATTTTATCTTAATTAGTTTTTGTATTTTATATTGTATGTATGTATATTTGTATGTATTTTGTAAACACTTGTTTAATGACTTTAGGGTAATTAAGGGGGAAGAGCAGAAAGTATGACAGCCATAGGTGAAAAGCAATAATACTGCTGGAAAAAGGAGGATCTCAACAAGAAAAAAATGCTTAGCATAATATTCTGTCTAAGATAAATTTTTCAGTAAGTAGTTTGTTAACATACCCTTTGTAAAAACATAGGACAAAAACTTTTACCAAAATTATGTCATGTGTTACGTAGATGACAACCATGAGTTAGAAATAAGCTTCAGGTCGTATCCAAGACAGAAGAAGAAGAAGATTAGGGTCGGTTTCTTCATCCATGGTCAAGGAGCTGCTATCTTGGTTAAGCGACTAAAATTTATAATGAAGAAACCAATTCAGTACTAAAGCTTATTATTGTTTATTTATTTATCATTTCAATAGCAAGTACAGTGAGGGACAATATTAAGATTTTTTTTTATTATTAAATAAATAAAATAAGTAATATGTATATATATATAAATTAAATTGATTAAATTAAGTCCCACCCATGCGTTTTCTACTTGTGATTATTTAATTGTTTTTTATAAAAGAAAATGAAAATCTTTGTTGGAAATTTTTATAGGTTTGAACCATGAAAGTTTCCATTAAAAAATATATAATATTTTTTTAAAAACAATGAAATAAGAATCACAAGTAGAAAACGCATGAGTGGTACTTAATATTGTCCCTCACTGCACAGCAACAAATGCCAATAAAGCGGGCAAGTTACAACTTAAAGCAGAAATGTTATACATTATTACTTTGTACCGGTATATACAGGATATCTTTCAAGCTCTTGAAGAAAAAATTAAGCTTTACTGTCAAAAATTTGATACATTCTGTATATAGGCGATTTTTTAAAAAAGTTATTGTTTGATAAAGGCAAATAAAACAGATCGCAGGCTCTAGTGGTCCTCAAAGGAGTATGGAAATTGATTAGGGATAGGGAAATAGGATCATCCCCTGCATAAGCTTCGAACATGCGTGCGCAACCTCTCTACGGCCACGAGGGATCCTGCTCATACAGCCTGGTAATCAAAAGAATCGTGACAAGAACAATGTCCATGAATCTTGAAAAATAAAAATTTTGAAAACTTTTTCTGGATTCCCTCAATTCTGTCGATGTGGACATGGTGAATTGGACTAGAGACCAAGGCGCAGTATTCTAGCTTTGAGACAATAAATACCCGGTACAACACGATAATGTTATTAAAAGAAGTAGAAGTATTTGTTTTATTTTCCTTTTGATTTCACTTCTTTAAAATGAAATGATGAGATGTGTTATATTTTATAATAAGATTTAGTATTGAAGGTTTATTCGTTACAAGGCAAAGTGCCTTAACCAAGTACTATTGAACACGAATGAAGAAAAAAGCCCTAAGTATCAAAAGTGAAGGCAAGATAATTACATTTTTTACTGTCTGAGTTCCTTCTTCTTGAGTCTATTCTTTGATTTATTTAGATTTAAACCCTAGTTACTGATACCTCTATTTGTATAATTATTCATTATTCTGTAAAAAAGGTAAGTCTTTTTTAACCTTTGGCTTGAGCTTTTCTCTCCCTGTTAACTTTTAAAATTGATGCTAAAATATTAGGATCATCAGGTTGATATTTTAAAGCATATCCATAAGACACTAGAGAATCCACATATTTCCCAGTTGCATATTCAACTTCAGCTTTACGAAAATAACCCTGAAAAAGATTATTAAAAAAATAACATTTAGATAAATAAATATATTCAAAAAAACAACTAACTTTAGCCCAATCAGATTTCAGATAAATAGCTTCCATTGCATCTTGTAAGGCATTATAATACATCTTATTTTTTAAATATACATAAGATCTGTTGCTATAAAGGATATAATTGTTGGGTTCTAATTTCAGGGCTTGAGTATAGAAATTAATAGCAGCATCGAATTCTTCCTCGAGGGCACATTCATTTCCGAGTTTTCTCAAATCTTGAGCCTATTCAATTAAATATGTATAAATTATATATAAATTAATTAAAGGACCAAAGGGTTGGATATAATTACTTGTAGAGTAGACTGCATATTAGTTGATTCAGTAAATAATTATAAACAGTTCTTAATTTCCTTAACTACAATTTTAAGTCATGATATGAGTATTATACTTCGAATTTTATACTTTTTTAATTACACCATTAAATTTTGACATCTAATAAAATCATGAACAAATTGAACTAGTTCAAAAGAACGAGTTAAGTGATTTTAGTGTCATCTTGCGGTCATTATAGAAACTAATGTTTTTGCCAGGAAAATCAAAAGATACTTTAAACTTCAACAATGTATTTAATATAAATTATTTATTTATTATCTAAAGAATGTTGTTTATTATTTGAAACCAATTCTAAAATAATATGATGCTTAGAACAAATTAGAAGATAAACTAATCTTATTTTGGTAATAAATTCATCTTATTTACTTTTTTATATATATATTTTCCTTCTTTCTTAGTATTATTATTCCATAATTTAGTGGTTAGTATAAGTAACTACGAATTAAAGTTAGACTGACCATATTGTCTTGTAACAAAAACTGGACATTGCAATGCCAAAAACGGGACGGTGTTATAAAATGAAGAGTTGAATTTTTTTGTACGCCATTTACGTCTTTATGAATAATATACATAAAGGTTATAATGGCATACAAAAATATGGTTCATAGACCCTTCTAATTCTTAACTCATCAAATATTATATATTTATAAAAAAGTATTTAAGATAATAAAAAAAAGTTTTATTATATAAACATACTTCTACAAATAATTATTCTATAGTGACGAGAAATAAATAAGATCTCTACAAAAACTATAGTTTGTTAAAAACAGGACAAAATTGACATTTTTAGGGATGAGAAATATTAAAAAAAAACGGTCTGTCTCGTTCAAAACGGTACGTATGGTCACTCTAATTAAAGTTCGTGAGTATAAAAAAAAAAACTTATCAGATTATGATTTCTCAACTTGTTATCTATTTTTTAATAATATTGTATCATTTTGAATTAGAGAGCGAAGTCACGTGATAAGATCGGCGCGTTTTGATTGGTTACAAGGCTGGCAACAACCAGGACAGAAAGCGTCTCCTCCACCCCCTCGATTCTAACCCCCACCACTGCGCTATCGAACTCTTGGAGCCAGTCGCCCCACCAGCCGGTTTTATTCTCTTGACTTCTCGATTAAATGTTTTGCCTCCTTTGAAAACGATAAGTGTGTCAAATGTAACAAGTGGTAAAAAACAAAAAAAACAAACATGATGTTGAGTTAAATCGTTTCTTCTATTTCAAATATTGTTAATTTTCTTTCACTCACACCTGTTGAATTTCACCCTCATCTAATGGCAGTAATGGCATCATCTTAAACAGTGATTTTTTTTTTCTTAAATCAAAGCTCAACAAATCTTCGAGAAGAAAACCAAACGTAATTATACTTTTTTCTTATTTATTTTTAATTTTTTAATATCCATTTATAAAAATTTTATTATAAAAAATTTATTATTATTGTTATTTATAAAAATATCCATTAAAATATAATTCTATCTTAAATAATCAACATAATTTTATATTATTTAATTACAATTTAATTTTTTAAACCATATTGTATAAACCACCGAAGGACAAACTTTTAATAGAAAGTTGAATTTAGTGCATATGTCTATGCTTGATAGTTCGGGATCAGATTATAAAATTTTTCTTAAAATAGCGCTTCCTTTCTAAATAAATAAACATTCCATAAAAATCTGATCAAATTGTTATTTTAATTTTTTTTTTTTTTTTTTTTTTTGGCTTCAATAGGAAAAAAATTATTTATTCCAAGAAATACGGAGAATTCAAGGAGGAGATCCCAAAAAATTTCTCATTTTTTTTCTCCTAACAAGTTTTAAATTTAGATTAAAAAAAAAATCTTCATTTCATGCTAAAATTAATTATTTCCGGAGGGATTGGTTAAAAATAATTTACCACATAAACAAATATAATCTTAAAATAATTTCATTCAAAAATCGAATAAATTTTGTAATTTTAACATTATTTTATACTTAAATAATTAGCTTTTTTTTTTATTAAAATATGTAATCGAAATAATTCCATGAATTTCCCATAAAATTTAATCAAATTTATTCATTTTCAAGGACATTTCTTGTATTTTACGTAGATAATTAAGTTTAATCTATATTATAATGCTATAAGAAGAAGAATAATGAAGAATAAATTTACTTTTATATAATGAATCTATCAGTAACCAAATATTTTTTGATATTGCATTTTCATATATCAACCTACTCAAAAGTATTTAAATCAAATATGAATTTGCAAGAACAATTGAAAAAAAAAGATAATAATTTATTCATATCAGAAATTTAGATTTTGTCTCAGAGAATTTTCTTTTTTATAAGGAATAATAAAAAATAAAAGAAAATGCAGCCAGGATTTTTTCTTAAAAAAAAATATATATATATATTTTCAACGTTTCGGCCATGATTAAAGCCATCTTCGGAGCTGTTTAACCAAGGCCGAAAATATATTTTGTTTTTTAAAGAAAAAATTCTGGCTGCATTTTCTTCTTTTTTTTTTTATTCCTGATAAAAATTCCAACAGCCATAAATTACTCTTATAATTTCTTTTTTTTTTATAGTTTTCCCTATTACTATGATTTAATATAAATTAATAACCAACCAAGATTTATTATTTTAAAATTATCGATATAGAATCGATTTACACTTATTAGAAATAGAGAAGTCAAAAAACTATTCACGTCTTTTACTTTTCCTTGTTCCTTATAGATTCTAAAAATATAAATTAAAATAAAAACAACTTATACCACTCAAATTAACTTGTGCAAATTATTCTTGCAACCATCTCTCCGTGAAATTTTACAATTTTATCATATTACTAAAAAAAAAAAAAATATTTTTAATAGTTTTACACCTTTATTTGATAATAGGTTTGTTTGTTTCACTTGCCATGGTAAAAAGTGCAAAGCTACCATGGCTATCTATGTTAAAAGGTGCAAACGTACTCAAACTGCCTAGAACAATAAGTGCAATTTTTGCTTATTTTGATATCTGTTCGATTCATGAACTTGCAAAATGAGTTCTTAATAATCTAACCTAACCTAACCGAAGGCTGATCGAAGGCTTTCGATCAGGTATGGCATAAAAATCTTTATGCTAAAGCCTATCCTCTGAACTATACCAGTGGATCAAGTGCTTTCTGACCGAGCGAAAGATCTCGGTTGTGGTTGAAGGTGTGTCTTCCATTCCGCATTCAATCAACGCAGGTGTTCCCCAGGGTTCTGTCCTCTCTCCCACCTTATTTCTTATGTACATTAACGGCCCTCATGGGAGTAACCGCCAACCCATTACATTGCTTTGCTGATGACAGTACTCTGCACAACCTCAATCAAGTAAAATTCAATTCCCAAAAAACCCAATGTTGTCTAATTTCTAGATAAAAAAATGGGATTTGCTCTCCTTATTTACAGCAATAATAGTCTCGAGATCAAAGATTTCTGACAATTACATCTGATCTCTCCTGGAGCACCCACATCTCTTCTGTGGTTAAATTTGGACGCCATACAGAGCCGTGCACTGGTCAATGATTCTAACCTCACCGCATCCCTACAGTCACTAGATCATAGAAGAAGCGTGTGCACTCTCTTCTATAGGTATTACCATGGTCAATGCTCTGCCGAATTAAAATCAATTATTCCACCCAATTCAACATATACACCGAACACAAGAGAGACACCGTCCCAGCATCCCTATGCTGACCAGATCAGACTCCTATACACTGAACACAAGAGAGACACCGTCCCAGCATCCCTATGCTGATCAGATCAGACTCCTTTGTCCCCATGACCTCATGTGATTGGAACAAGCTCCCTGCGTCTATCTTCCCCAAAAAATACAATCTTCAGACTTTCAAGTCTAATCTCAACAGGCATCTTCTCAGTTCCAGCAGTTGAGCTCCCCTTTTATGATTCTCCTTTTGTTTTTATTTTCTTCCTGGCTGCATGTGACCACTGGTCATTATAGGTCTTCGGACTTTATGCACCCATTCCAAAAAAAAAAAAAACTTCAGTTGTCATTTTTGTAAATTAGGAGCTCAGATCGCCCTGCACAATTCCCACTAGCTTTTCGATTGGGTCAATTTATGCAGCAAAATCTACATTTTCTGCCCTGGCAATCGAACAGAATATAAGTTATGCTAGCGTGCAAAAAATGAAACAAACAGAATGCAGGGCAAAATGTGAAAAGTATACTGGCAAGCGAAACGAACAAACTAATAATCTGATGAGAGGGACACTTGACAGTTTATGATACAGGACCCGCTGATCTCTAAGCCAGTGAGTGATAATTACAATATATCCGTATATATAATAATTAACAATTCACAATAGACTTACATAAAATAAAATGATGGAATGATATTTAAAAAATATTTCAAGGGTTTCATGCCATCTGTACTTGACTTGATTTCAGACTAAACACATCGCCAATTTATAAATCATATTTGTTTATAAAATCTGTTCTACATGACATACGCTTTTCCTTTTATAATTTAAACTATTATCAATTTTGTTTATGTTAATAAGGAAATTTTTTATGACATTTTTAATTTAAAATTTAGAATATATGTATAAAAATAATAGTAAATATCTCATCTATTAGTATAAATTAATACAATTTGATTTAAATCTTTGATTAATCAAACACGCCTCTTAATTATTCCATCTATTCTTAAATTACTCTCATAAGAATAAACAATTTATTTCTCTTGACTTCGTTTAGTAAATAAACACGATCTATTTAGGACCAGATTTATTGGAATTTTTTTGAAACGTCTTATACTTTATGAATAATAAATTCAGCCTCTCACAAAGAACAAACTGGTTTTGATAAAATCACTTGGTATGTTATGGCTAAATTATGCTATTTTTAACATTTTATCTCTTAAAACTGTAATTAAAGAGAAACCTATCTACTATTTTTATTATAATTTAAAACACTTTCTTAAAAAAAAAAAACTAAACAAAAACTGATTAAAAAACATCATTATCACTTCTATGAAAAAACATAGATTTCCTTTTTTCAACGTAGAAAAGTTTAAAAAAAAATGCTTAATAAACAACGGCATTCGTGCAAACTTAATTTCTAAATAATAAACCAAAAATATGCAACCCGCATAGCAGACAAGTGTGTATGGTGGTGTTTCCAGGCGCGAAATTTTAAGATTACTCTAAAGAAGAATATATTCTAAATTAGTGGTTCCATACCTGGGGGCGATCGTCCCCAAGTGGATTTGGGCTATCAGGGGGGCAATAAATAAGTGGGGCGATGAGTATTCATAGGGGAAAAATTATTAGAGTTAACTAAAATTTAAAAGAACAAAAATCAAAGGGGAAAATAGAGAATGACCAAGATAGAAGAGAACAGAGAACAGAAATTTTCAAAAAAATAAAATAGTCTGAAGATAATTCCCATCTAGAATCGAAACGTCACTTTTGTTTTCTTTAAATAAAGATATCAATCTTTAAACAAGATTCATTTTTGTTATTTTCTTCATAAAAATAAAATTATTATTATAATAATTTTAAAAGATTTGAATAGAGATAAATAATAAAAATCTTCTCTACTACTCCTAGAGTTAGGATAATTTTTTAAAATAAATTTTAAATCATGTTTTGTACAGTGAGCGCCATAATTAAGTCCCCACCTGATAGCTTTAATCTCAAGTATATGGTATAGTATATGATGTATAGTGAAATAATTTTACTCTTATGATGGAAAGGGTCCATGTTGAGAAGGGTAATGACCGAAAAGGTAAAACGTAAAATCTGGTACAGATGATTTTATTTTGCTTTTTCAAATTTAAAATTATTTTACCATTTATCATCTACAGTATTATACCATATACTTAGGGCTAAAGCTATCAGGTGGGACTTAATTGTGGCGCTCACTATACGTAAATAAGGCTGAACGCACACCAATTGAGCTAAAACGCTCTTGGACAAAACGTTTTTGACTAAAACTGTTTTTTCGATGCTTTTCTATGGATCAAGGCACTCCGAGGAGGCAAAACACAATTGAGCATGATTCGACATGATTGAACAAAATGTTTTGCCATTGAGCATTTTTGCTCATTGGCCGAACATTTTGTCCAATGCCCACGCACACCGATTAGGCAAAAACGCTCAATGACAAAACATTTTGCTCAATGCCAACACACACCGATTAGGCAAAAAATGCTCAATGGCAAAACATTTTGCTGAATGACAAAACATTTTGTTCAATGGCAAAACATTAATAAAGTATTAATATTTATAAAATGATTAAATGTGACAAATGACTTAACCATTTTTCTCATTCAAATTACTAAGAAAAATTTTTTAAATTAAAAAAAAAAAGAATGATATTTTTGAAACGTGTTGTAGAAAGGAATGACATAGGCAAACTAACAAATTGATATATTTTCTCAATTATTTTTGATAAAGATCTCACAATCTCTAGTCTCTGAGCAATAAATAAAAAAATATCTCTCATTTCTTGTTTGCTTCTAGATCAATCAAGTAATCAAAACAAATATCCACATCAAACAAGTGCGGTTTAAGAGTTTAAACAGTCTATATATAAAATCAATTTCATATTTCTTTCTAGATATATGACATAACGAAACACGGAGGGAGACCTTCCTCTTGACCCACTAATGAGAAATATTTCAAACTTACTTTTTTTATCTCTCTTTATTCTCAAATAACTGTTCTTAAAAAAAAATACGAAATGGACCAATTAATATACCATGGAAAAGGAGAAAGGGTGATAAATACAAAAACATGAAAAATATTAATTTAATAAGATTTAAACAAATCGAATAATAATAATTTATCTTAGAGAGGTTGTAAAATATAATCTAACCCCTTTGTCGTACCCAACAAAAAAAGAAAATATTGTTGTTTTTTTTTTTAAATCAATTTTTGGTTCAAATTAACAAAACAGAAATGTGATATCTAGGATTTTGTATATAATTCATGTTTTTTTTTCTTAATCGCTATCCTTCAAATTTTTTTTTCTAACTGGCCGTTTTAGGGTATCAGGACCCACCCAGAGAAATCATATTTTGATATTTGGCATATTTAGCGATTTAAGCTTGATCTTGCATATTTGTGTGATTTTTATTCCTCGTTTGTTGGCAAATCCGAAAAATAATTTAAGAAAATTTTACAGAGAGAGAGGGTAGGCCAGAGGTCTCAAACCTCCCACCCCCACCCTCTCTTACTGTCAAACATATCGAGAAAATTAAAGGAAATAATTAAAATATATTTATAATATTTTTCATGAAAATTATTATAAAAAAATAAATACAGTAGTCTCGCTAATCCGGCCTAAACGGGACGGGATTCTGAAAATGCCGGATTACCCGAAACATTTAATATAATGGAAAATTTATTCTTAAAAATCTGAAAAGACATCTAGTTTTCTTAAATTACCCCTTTTTTTGCTGCAATATCCCGAAGAAGTGGCTTTTCAACACGTCGGATTAGCCCGTATGCCGTCGAAGTCCGGATTAGCAAGACTACTGTACTAACTACAAGCTGCATTATTGTATTATCGCTTTGTTTTTTAAATTAATAGGTGCATAAATAAATATATTTTGAATAAGAAGAAATATTTAAAAGTTTTTAAAAATAAACTTTGCAAACATTTATTATATATTAAAATAAAATGGAGTTGTCGTGTCGGTTTAAAACATTGCTCAGGGGCCCACATCTTGTGGGTACGTGGATGGCGACCACGAGCTGCCCGAGCTAGGACAGGCAGTCCTTCAGTTCTTTAAATGTCTGTCTCTTCCTTCCTCTTTTCAACAGGCGTCAGACCGTGCGACGGGTCGGCCTGTCTTATTTCTTCCGGTCGTAAAAATAGATAAGGTTGGGGGAAAGAGTCAAGTCCGCCGACCCCGCATCGCGGAATTAAGGAGAGGACAGAAGAATAAATGTCGGTTTAAAGCTATCAACCACTAGATATTATGGATTTATAAAGCATATTTTAAGTGCATATTTACTTTTAAAATGCATATTTTTATGCATATTTCGGCATTTTTAAGTGCATATCGATCTGAGCCCTAGTGATAGCACACAAGACTATCAACATCAACTATTAATTGTTAATAAAAAAATATTATCCATTACGTTTGTATTTTAAATTTAATCGCAATAAAGTATAAATAAAATCAAAAATTTTAAGTTATATATTTTTGAAAATTTTTGAAAAAAGATTGAAAATTTAACTTAGATAAAAATCTCAATAATTCCTAGTAATATTCCTATAATGAAGGGTATTAGTTCGTAGGGATATTAAGTACTGTATCAGTCTATTAACCTGTTTTTTAACGTTTGAGATTAAATCGAGTGGAATTCTACCGTTACATCATTAGGATAAAAGTTACTGACTAAAGAGGGAATAAGAAAGAACTCTTTGTTTTTGAGAGGCCTCCAAATACTTGGGATTTAGAAGGTAGTTTTCATAACATTCCCACATACATAACATTTTTTTTATTATTATTTTCTTGAATTCATTAGAATTATAAGCGATGAATGAGATGTTTACATGACAATGATGAAGATATTTTTTATTTATCTATCTTTTTTTTTTCTTTTCTAGATAAAGTATTATAATGCCTGATCGAGGAGATACGGCATCGAATCCCGAAGAAATCCCAAGTACAA
The DNA here is from genome assembly GCA_023213315.1 of Euborellia annulipes. Lineage (NCBI taxonomy): Eukaryota > Metazoa > Arthropoda > Insecta > Dermaptera > Anisolabididae > Euborellia > Euborellia annulipes. Next base: position 115,568 of record JAKCPI010017027.1, read on the forward strand.
TTTCGTCTACCCTGACCAGTAATAGTGCATCATGTTTACTTCTGGCCAACAACAATGCAACTCCTTCGAATGGCCTTAAAGAAGAGGCACTCTCTCGATCAGAGGCTAGTATTCATTTATATTTAACTAGTCAAATTAAAAAATCTGGTGTGACTGGCCCACAGCACACAACTTTCTCTTACCCTCCGGTCACAGCAGATTTTTTTGTGTGGAGATAATTTTAGTTTCTCATAGCACCTTATTTCCAAACTTAATCACTTGCATTTTAAATGATGACTGCTTGAAATAAACTATGGTTATTTTTCAAAATTTTAATCTCATATTTGTATATTTTATACACAATAGAGAATCCTAAATAAATACAAAATTTCAGAAGAATTGGAAAATTTTTTTTAAAATGTGTAAAAGGTTTGAATCAAACTTAACATGCAAATCCTCATTTAACATTGGCTCTATGGAAGGAAGGGCCGGAAAATAAATCTCTAAAACTCATCAGTAAAGTGTACTTCAAACAATTTTCACGAAAAATTTTACTGATATACTTTTTAAAGGGCATCGAAAAAATAAATTTATATGAATTGTAATCTAAAAAAAAAAAAGATTTATATTCTAACATGGCAACCATTTTTCCTACCTTTTTCCTATTAAGTACAAGAGTAAAATGTGCTTCAAAAGATTTCAAGACCAAAATGAGAATATACATTTTCAAGAGCATGTAAAAAATAATTGATTTATGAATTTTAAACAAAATCATAAGAGCGAATTTTGAGAAAATCGAAAAAACTGAAAAAGTACTTTAGTAAAGTACTTTTTGGCCGATTTTGATCAAAAGCTTATTTTCACCCTCTTGGAGAGGGGGGTGTGCCTAACTTAAATATAAAATTTCAACCTCGTAGCTCTTTTAGTTCCTGAGATATTTTTTCACATTGATCACAGACAGACCAATATGCGAGACCCACTTTTTTGAACTCCAGATGGAGACCTCAAAACGTGTATATCCATCAAAATCTCGACATCGAATTTTTGACATGATTGCAATACTTTTCCTCTATATATTTCATATATATTGGGTAAGATAAAGTAAAAATGAACATAACATTTTGAAAATTAGGTTGAATTTATATTATTTTGATAGAAATTGATGGCATTTGCAAAGTGATTAATGACTTCATCTATAAAATCTTCTTTATTAATGTTATTAATTTTTGAGATTCCAAGAGGGTCAAGTCAAGTGCCCTCCTTGACCCTTAACTACGAATGCTCATGACAGCCAATTATATATTTTTTTTTTTTTATGAAAAAAGTTAAAGTGAAATAAATTTATAATAATAAATCAAATTTTAAACCGAACAAATTTTCAATTTTTATTATTTTGAAAGAATGAAGGAGCCAATTGCACAAAAAAAAAACAAAAAAAAAAACAATCTGATCATAATCTTCAGAACTCCTCCTAATTGGCTCTCTTCGACTTTGGCCTGAGTGCTCTTATCAAAAGAAAGAGTCAGTGAGGAGTGCTGACGATGATGAGCATATACATCAAAGACATGTCCTCTTTAATAAATTCAGTGTGGAAAATTTTTTTTCTTTTGTAAAATAATGTAATAAAAAAGAAAATCATCAGGTATTTATATTTAGATTTTTATGTAACAATATTTCGGTGATATAAGAGATTCTGATAAAGTCTCAAATAAGATATTTATACAATTGAATTGTCATCTAAATATATACGAATTTATATAATTAGATGTTTTGGTTGTAGTCATAGCGAGTAATTGGTAGTTTCAGGGCCGTGAACAGAATGTTTTACCAACCGGGACAAAATATATGGATGGTATAAAAAGGCCGTTCCCAGAGAACACTCTTAAATGGCCGTTAAAGCCCTTTGTAATATCTAGGGGTGAGATTATCTCCCACTACCTCAGGAGGTGGCATTGTCATAAAATTTTTACGGCAAACGGGACTTGAACACGAGTTGTTTTGCAACTATATTCTTAATCCACTGCTTATTCGATTAGCCATGACCCTCTTTGGATAAAACCATACAATTAATTAGAATTCTTTTAATTTTTATTAACTTTTTATGAATAATTTTGTCACAAAAACATCTCAGATTTTTAATTTAGAAGATTTGTAAATAACTGATGCCAACTTTGAATGATTTTTTTTATTTTCCCGAATTATATATATAGCTACAAACAACTATTATTATTATGAGAGTTTTTAATTATAGACCACATTTTGTATTAATTATTTATTAAAAATATAAATGCTTATTCTGCAATCGATTTCAAGTACTGTGCACAGGGACGTCATTTGAGGGGGGACATTTGCTCCCCTCAAGGTTTTGGAAGAAAATAGTAAAATTATGAGTTTTGCCATTACATTCAAACAAACTCAAACTCTCTCTTTATAAAGATGTATAGAAGATATATAAATAAAAATATTGAGGTATATTTATGTTTATATGTTATAAAAATTAAGTAAAAATTAAATTTGCCCCCTCAAGCAAAAACTGAAATGACGCCACTCACTGTGCACTTGCTCCGACTTAAGTGAACAAGTGCAAAAGCAAGTGCACAGTACTTGAAAACGACTGCAGAATAAGCAGTCGAAACATTTATTTTTAATAAATTAATACAAAATGTGGTCTATAATTAAAAACTTCCACAATAATAATAATACAAAACACAAAAGCTTTAATAAAAACATTTATTAATTAAATTAAACGACACAGCTAAATATTTAGGCCCCAATTTCTGAAATGAAGTGTGTGAATCCAAGTCATGAATAAAATCAATGGTTCTAAAATTATCATAAAACACTAGTGAATTCCATTCAACTTTAAATCAAATTATGTTCATTCGATTGATTTGTGCAGAATCCATATATTTTCTATTAAGAAGCCATAAACTTAGGGGTGTTAGAGAGAAGTTACGGAGTGACTAAAGGTTGCTGTTACGATTAACTCGAAACCCCCTCCCCTCTCGAAAAATTTTTTTGGCTACTGCTCTGAGTTGCAGTTACAAATTATAAAATTAAAAGGATATGTGTAATGATATGAGTAAAGAAAACAGAAATGTCTAAAATAAAAGTATTTTTGAGGCGAAATTGTTTATTTAATGAATCAATTTTTACTTTCTCTTAGCTATATGTTTATATATATATAGAGAGTATTGGATTCGGTGGATATTCACGTTTTGAGGTCCCCTGAGTCCAAAAAAGTGGTTTCTGCAACATGATCTGTCTGTGTGTCTTTGTTCAATTTAAAGCATGAAGGAATTGAGCTACGAGTTTGAAATTTTTTATTTAAGTTAGGCATCCCCCTAAGGAGTGAAAATAAGCGTTTGAACAAAATTGGCCAAAGAGTACTAGTACTTTTACTGATGTACTTTTTCAGTTTTTTCTCGATTATCTCAAAATTCGCTTTAACGATTTTGATTAAAATTCAAAAATCAATTATTTTTTAGAAACTCATTAAAATGTATATACTCATTTTGCTCTCAAAATTGTTTGAAGATCACTTTGTACTCTACAACTACTTTTGTCATTACTCTACTCTTGTAGTTCATAGGAAAGATAGGAGAAATAATTGAACAAAATATAAATATTTTCCCTTGTTTATAAATTTTATATCTTAAATTCTAATATATCAGCGGAAACTAAATATATGTTGACACAAAAATCTGGTGTGACAAGCACAGAAAACAACTTAGTTGTGTACTGTGCGACTAGTCACAACAGATTTTTAGAAATAGAGGATGCATAATAAATTTTGGTATACAAAGCACACAAAAAATTTATTCCAATCTGGCTGCCTTCTTTAGAAAATTCCTTGTCATCATAACAGAATAAATCTTAATTAAAAAACAAAAAAAAGAAAGAAATGTAAAGTTCACTAACCAAATCCATTGAGGAATAAATGTAATCTGAGATCTGTTAAAACATTTGACAGTTGCAAAAAATATTGAAAACTTACATATATTAAGTAAACAAAAACAAATTTTTCTTTCAAAGACTGAGATATATTAAATAATTCAAGAAAGAAAGAGAGAGAGACAGAGAAAGAGAGATTAAGATAATTAGATACTTAGCAAGTAAAGTACTTTGACCGGTATATTATATTATCAAGCACAAAAATAGCTAGTTTAGCAACTTTAGAGATCGCATGTTCCCACAATGAGTTATTAGATATGTATATTTATTGATAAAGTCGTATCAATTTTAATGAAAAATAAAAAAAAAATTTATTTGAAGCAATTGCTCAGCCAATTCCTTTTTATCATTCATTTATTCACCAGGTATGAGGGTCTGAATAATTTTAATGAATTCATGTACTCAAACGACCTGGGAAAGTCATATTTATTATGACCTACTATAAAATCAGACAACTCTTTTTATATTTGTTCTCCAAATATTAGAAATATATTAAACTTACACATTTTACTTTCTCTTACCCTATATATGAAATATATATAGAGAGAAAGTATTGCGACCATGTCAAATTTCGATGTCAAGATTTTGAGTCCAAAAAAGTGGGTCCTGCAAATTGGTCTGTATATGTGTGTGTGTGTGTGTGTGTGTAACGATTTTTAGCATGAAGGAATTGAGCTACTTGATTGAAATTTTATATTTAAGTTAGGTACCCTCCCGGACACTCAAAATAAACTTTTGAACAAAATCGGCCAAAAAGTACTACTACTTAACTAAAGTACTTTTTCAATTTTTTTCGATTTTCTCAAAATTCGCTCGAACGATTTTGTTTAAAATTCATAAATCAATTATTTTTTACATGCTCTTGAAAATGTATATTCTCATTTTGGCCTTGAAATCTTTTGAAGCATATTTTACTCTTGTACTTAATAGGAAAAAGGTAGGAGAAATGGTTGCCATGTTAACAAAATATAAATCTTTTTCTTTTTAGATTAAAATTCATATAAATCTACTATTTTTTAGATGCCTTTAAAAAGTATATCAGTAAAATTTTTCGTGAAAATTGTTTGAAGTATACTTTACTGATGTATTGATAGTATTAGAGATTTTTCAAATTCATTTTCCGGGGATTTTAAAATGAGGATACGGACTTTGCCCCGTGCGGACTTTTGCCCCACCTTACTCTATATTTATTGCGATCACGTCAAAAATTCGATGTCCAGATTTTGATATTTTGACGTCCCCTCGGTGAGCTACCTGGTTGAAATTTTATATTTAAGTTAGGTAACTTCCCCAACAGTTAAAATAAGTTTTTGAACAAAATTGGCCAGAAAGTACTAGTACTTTACTGTAGTACTTTTTCAGTTTATTTCGATTTTATCAAAATTGGTTATAACAATTTTGATTAAAATTCATAAATCAATTATTTTTTAGATCACCTCATTTTGCCCTAAAAATTGTTTGAAATACATTTTACTGATGTAGTATTTCAGATTTTTTAAATTCATCTTCCTTCCATAGTGCCAATGTTAAATCCCTATAGGGATTTGTATGTTAATTTCGATTCAAAAGGGGGTCCCCTTTGGAACTTTTTACACATTTAAAAAATTTTTTCCAATTTTTATGAAATTTTGTATTTATTTAGGATTCTCTATTGTGTATAAAATATACAAATATGAGATTAAATTTTTGAAAAATAACCATAGTTTATTTTAAGCAGTTTAAAATACACAGAGCCTATGAAAATTTTGATTCAATTGACTTTTTTTTTTTACTTATGAAATGCAAGTGATCAAGTTTTCTTAGGTGCTATGGGAAACTAAATATACCTCGACACAAAAAATCTGGTGTGACAAGCACGATGCACAACCTGAAGGGTAAGAGAAAGTTGTGTGCTGTGCGCCAGTCACACCAGGTTTTTTGGGTAGCGAAGAATAGATAAAAGATGAAATTTTTTTTATTAAAACACAAGTGAAATTAATTTCGCCCAATGTACCAGTTAAATGTGTTCATTATAATATATTAAAATAGAAATTAAAAAATTATCAATAAAAAAAAATTCGAAAATTTCCGCCCTTGACATGTATTTCGTCTAATGCCAATCCAGCCTTGCTTCTAACACAAATTACTTATTCCAAGCTATATACTTTTGATACATAATTAATTCAATATATATATATATGTATTCTAAAAAAATAATCGCTTAGAAAGGAAATTAGAGGCTTCCTGTTGTTTATCTGTTTTACATTTTATTATATAAAGCTACCAATATATTCACAATATCACACACATACAAATGCATTAAAAGTATATTATCTTCGAATTCACTTAACGAATAAGTTAGAAGATTAACATACATGTTCTTCTTAACTATAATATTTATAGAATATCTTATTCCCATGGTAATTTATTTCAATGTCTTTCAAAGTATAAAATTATTTGATATAATAGTAAATATTTTGATTTTTGTCATTTATCAATTGAAATGAAGAACAATTATTAATTATATATAAAAAATCACAGAAAATATTATATAAAGTGGTAATATTTAGATGAGATGATAGAAAAATGTTGATTCAGAAAAAATACGCCAACACGAAAAAATCTGGTGTGACTGGTCGCACAACACACAACTTTCTCTTACCTACTACCAGAACATCCAAAAAGTAATCGAAAGTTGTATTCTGTGCTTGTCACACCAGACTTTTTGTGTCGCCATATATTTAGTTTCCGACAGATTTGAATTCAAGATGTAAAATTTATAAACAGTTACCATGTACCATCTATTGCAATAGTATTGAGAATAAAGCCCGGAAGTTAGGCAGCCCAAATGGCAGCTGCTCTGTCTAAGAAATATCTTTTCAAAGCAGACAATATAATAGGGCGATCGGCCTTTATTACCATAAAAATTTATCTTTTTAATATATTAGTGAACGTGTGCCATTAGGGCTGCCTAACTGCCGGGCTTTATTCTCAATACTATTGCAATAGATGGTACCTACCATGGCAACCATTTCCCATATCTTTCCTATCAAATACAAGAGTAAAGTGACCTTCAAACAATTTTGAGAGCAAATTGGAAATATACATTTTAAATAGCATCTAAAAAATAATTGATTTTTGAATTTTAATCAAAATTGTTAAAGCGAATTTTGAGAAAATCGAAAAAAAAACTGAAAAAGTGCATCAGTAAAGTACTAGTACTTTTTGGCCGATTTTGATTAAAAGCTTATTTTCGCTGCTTTAAATTGAACACAGGACAGACCAACCATGTTGCGAAAACCTCTTTTTTGGACTCGAAGGACCTCAAAATGTGTATATCCATCAAAATATTGACATCAAATTTTTGATATAAATCTAATACTCTCTCTATATATATAATATATAGGTTAGAGAAAGAAAAAAAGGGAAGAAAAAATCATACCTGGATAATCCCAAGTATATCACAGTACCTGACACAATCATATAACTGAAGATTACAGAACAGATATTTTTACTTTTTAAGCTTAAAAAGATTTTTCCAAACGCCTTGAATTTTAAGAATAGGCAACCACTCTGTTTAGATGTTTATATGGCTGCCTCAATCACTCCAACCAGTCGGTCGGATCATATTATTAATATAATAAAATTTCCTGACCATTCCAAATTTTTAAAAAGCACTGAATCAAATGATAAATGATATTTTATTTATTCAAAAATTTAATATATTAATACTTCAAACATAATTAATCTTAGTTGCACAGCATATTTCTAAATCATCTCACCAGAACATCCAAAAGTGACCTCCATAAAGAGAGAATATTCTTGTCTATCGATCACCTTAAAATTGTATTTCCCAAGATTTTGCGTAATATATCAAGTGAATTATTATACAGTATATTATCTGACTTTTTCATCTAACCTTGAGTTCCAATGACCTCTTTCAATATGCCATTGAACTCAGGGGTCTATATCGACATTGTTGGGAATCTCATTACTAGGATCTTAAAGGGGTATAAATATGCACATTACATTTTACTTTCATAAAGCAACAGAAAAAGTTTGCTTGCAAAATATTAATCTACATATTATACTTTTTATGCATTAGTTCTTAACCGGTTATGAAGCAAAAGAGGATGTTATTCTGATAGAAGAAAAGCCATAAGGAGTGTATGTGAAGGTCAGTCTTAGCTTGGGTAACTCGTGGCCGCTATCCGTGTACTCACCAGTTTTCATATAATTATTTTTAACTTAATTAGTCGAGTAAAAAAAATTGTCTCGAGAAGCCTATATTTATATTATGTGAAACAAAATAAACTAAAATGAAATATGTCTTTAAAAAAAAAAAATCATTCATTATGAGATTGTATGGGAAAATTAGCTTCAAAAAATCGCAAACAAAAAATACAAATGTGTTTATTAAAGCTTTTGTGATTTGTATTAATATTATTATAGAAGTTTTTAAATATAGACCACATTTTGTATTAATTATTTATTAAAAAACAACATTTCGACTGCTTATTCTACAGTCGTTTTCAAGTACTGTGAACTAACCTCTGAGGTTAGTTCACTTGAGCCGTAGCAAATGTACAGTACTCAGAGGCGTACCGAGGCAGTTGGGGGCCTGGGGCGGCTCTAGAAGAGGGGGCCTTATATTGAATTTTTTTTGGGGGGCTCATCTTTAAATATACACACAAATATTTTTAAAATACCGTATATCACTCAAGCCCAAGGGCCCCGGGGCCTCTCAAAGGGAGATTTTCATTAAATTTTGTTCTTACTTGAGCCCTGAGGGCCCCGGGGTCTCTCAAAGGGAGATTTTCATTAAATTTTGTTCTTACTTGAGCCCTGAGGACCCCGGGGTTTCTCAAAGGGAGATTTTCATTAAATTTTGTTCTTACTTGAGCCCTGAGGGCCCCGGGGCCTCTCAAAGGGAGATTTTCATTAAATTTTGTTCTTACTTGAGCCCTGAGGGCCCCGGGGCCTCTCAAAGGGAGAGTTTCATTAAATTTTGTTCTTACTTGAGCCCTGAGGGCCCCGGGGCCTCTCAAAGGGAGATTTTCATTAAATTTTGTTCTTACTTGAGCCCTGAGGGCCCCGGGGCCTCTCAAAGGGAGATTTTCATTAAATTTTGTTCTTACTTGAGCCCTGAGGGCCCCGGGGCCTCTCAAAGGGAGATTTTCATTAAATTTTGTTCTTACTTGAGCCCCAAGGGCCCCGGGGCTTCTCAAAGGGAGATTTTCATTAAATTTTGTTCTTACTTGAGCCCTGAGGGCCCCGAGGCCTCTCAAAGGGAGATTTTCATTAAATTTTGTTCTTACTTGAGCCCTGAGAGCCCCGGGGCTTCTCAAAGGGAAATTTTCATTAAATTTTTTTTTTTTATAAATATATGGGGGCCTATGCCGGCTCGGGGCCTGGGGCGGACCGCCCCCCTCGCCCCCCTCGGTACGCCACTGACAGTACTTGAAAAGTCGTTTTTAAGTACTGTGCTCTAGCCTCTGAGGTTAGTTCACTTGAGTCGGAGCAAGTGCACAGTACTTGAAAACGTCTGCAGAATAAGCAGTCGAAACGTTGTACAGTATTTATATATTTTTAATGAATAATGAATACAAAATGTGTATAATTAAAATCTCCCATAATAAAAAATACAATTATTTAATTAACATTCAATTATTTTTTTTCTACAGATTTTGGATAATAGAGAAACGGAGGAGGAAGAATTGAAAATAAAACAAAATGATACGGAAAGTGAAACGAGCGAATCTTCTGCATCTGCATCTGCATCGGCATCTAATCAAATGACAACCAAGGAAGATGAACCGCTGTCCGTTTTTCCTTCGCTGTCTTTCGCTTCATTTCATCCCTGGAGGCTGCAACCTTCAGATTCGATGTATGTAAAAATAATACTTCTATTTGTTTATACCACGAAAATTTATATTCATTCTTTTTCAAGAGTGTTTGAAAGTGTTTTGAAAGAAAATGCATTACATCCTATTCTCTTGTGTGAGGATGTGAAATGAAATTCAACAATCTAGAAAGTTATTTTATAAACGTCGTATGTTCTAACTTTAGAAATGGCAAGTTAAAATAATTTTTCTTAAATAAAAAGAATGAAAATTCATTTCAAAAATTGAAGAATGATAAATTTAAGAAATGTTAGGTTGAGTTCTGGGTGTATAGACGGCAGGAATTAAATCAGGGCCGTTCCTTTTGGCGCCCCGCGCAAAAAAAATTGCCCCTCCCCACCCTCTTCTCCTTACCTAACCTGACCTCAATCATTGTTGTATTTGAAGGCACAAAATGTACTCAATAAGTTTTTTCGCTAAAATATAGGAAAATAAATCAAAATGTAATTAAACTGTAAGCAAATAAAAGTATTATTGTTGAAATATGAAATATTTGGCTTATTCGATTTTATCTCTACGCATATTGACAGTGATTTAAAAATTTTTTTTTTTCTCTTCCGTGCCGCCCTCCCCCCTGATTTTGCCGCCCCGTGCAAGTGCACTTTCTGTCCCCCCGCACGGAACGGCCCTGAATAAAACCAGCTCTTAGTGAGATCACCTGCGTTATTATTATGAATGTATTTAATTATACCTCACATTTTGTATTAATTATTAATTAAAAATATAAATAATGTACAACGTTTTGACTGCTTATTCTGCAGTCTTTTTCAAGTACTGCTGTGCACTTGCTCCGACTCAAGTGAACCTACCTCCAAGGGCCTACTGGTCCCTGGCTCCTTAGGGGTTAGTTCGCTTGAGTCGGAGTACGTGCACAAGTATAGGAAAATAAATCAAAATGTACTTATAAATTGGGCAACTGATAATTACGTGACTGGCCGGTTTCCTTGGTCCCTTAGAGGGCTCTTGGTCCCTTGAGTCGGAGCTCAAGTGCACACTACTTGACAACGACTGCAGAATAAGCAGTCAAAACGTTGTATTTATATTTTTAATAAATAGTTAATACAAAATATGGTCTACAATTAAAAACTCCCATAATAATAATAATACAAACCACAAAAGCTTTAATAAACACACCACCGTTCAAGAGCGGATCCAGAGGAGTTTCTCGGGGGGGGGGGGTATACCCCTTTTACTCGCACCCCCTCCTCCCTTGTATCCGCCCTTTTCTCCCGTATGATTACCGAAACGTCTGTATTAATTAAAGTGTAATCTGGTTTTATAATAATACATTTATAAAAAAAAACTTGTTTAGGTCAGAGGTTTTTCACCCCCTATGAAGTCCAAGGGGCACTTTAGCAAACGCGGTGTAACACGAATTCATTTTAACAGAGCACACTGTTTTTTTTGTCTGTCCTTTGTTCTGTTAAATGTCTCATCGATGTCAATGTGCTTAAAAATTTTTTTAAATAAAATTCATAAAGATATTGCACCATTTCCTTAGAATACAATATTATTTGTATGAATTATCCAGAATCTCAAATTTGTAAATTTAGAATTAAAAAAAAAAAAAAAAAAAATGAAATGTTATCTGTTGACATTTGAACTCCTCTTTCCTTAGATTTAAAAAAGATAAAGAGTTTTGTTTGTAAAAAGCTAGAATAGAATCGGCATATTAAATATTTTTTTTTTCTTTTTCTTTTTGAATAAATAAACCACGAAAGCAGAACTGCCACCTTTCAACATTTCATTGAAAGCTTAAAATATATCAGCATAAAAACTTCCCCGTTTTTTTTTTCTCTTTCTCTCTCAATATTTCTCTCATTATTTTTATCGAAGATAATTATTTTTGGAAAACTTGAACTAATTGTTTATTGGTATAAAAATTGATATAATGTAATATAATGAATTTATTATTATCTGATTTGAATAATTTATATAAACATCTGGATCAAGATATGAAAAAAAGTTAAATGAAATGTGGCCATTATTTATTTGCAAAACAAAGTATAGCGAATTAAGAGATAGGATAGATAGATAAATCAACTAATTTGTTAAGATGTGACTTACTATATCTTATAACTAGAGCCCGGATGTTGATGCAAATGCATGTTTGTATAGGAGCTGAATAGCTTCCTGAAACTTTGCAATTATCCATTTGATGAGTATTCGATTCGAAATAACTAGGGTCCGACCGAAACAAGATTTTCAGCCGAAACCGAAACCGAATATTCGGCCTCAATCTTAGTTTCGGCCGAAACCGTAACCGAAACCGAAACTTGTAATTCCTATAAAAAATTCATATCATTTTACCTTTTTTTTTTATTTTGAAATTTTTTTCGCCCTGTGGAAAATTTTTTTTCCCCTCCCGTGAAAATCATTTTACCTAGGAAGACTAAATTTTTACCGCACCTTTTCCGCATTTGCAATTCATTTGACCTTTTTTTTGCATGCGAGTCTCATCTCATCTTTTCAGACTCAGGTTTCGGTCGGCCGAAAGTTTCGGCTACTTTTTGGCCGAAACCGAAACTACGGTCGAAACCAGAATTTTTTGGCCGAAACCGTAACCGAAATCGAATATTCGGTCGGTTCCTAGAAATAACCCTATTTGTTCTGAGTATATGTGGATAATTTTTTTTTTTCAATTCCATGCACAATGCATGTTTTGCCAATTTTTAACCAAAACAACCTTATTTTTCAAGCATATTTTAACATTTTTTAAAGGAATAAAGCATGTTTTGAATATTTTTGTATAGTTACTTTTAAAGTCTAATTTATGTGACAAAAATTATTTTTAATATTTTCAAACTTTAATACTTTGAAAAAAAAAATAAAATAAATAAATAAATAAAAATATTTGTCTTATTTTATTCTTTTTATTTTTATTTATTTATTTATTTATTTTTGGAAGCTTATTTGACTAGAGCTCTCTTTCACCAAAGCCGTCTTTGACTTTTTTAATTTCATTCGGTTGTTGTTCATTGTTATAAAAAGAAATAAAAACAATATAAAATGCGACTCAATTTGTGATAGAGCATATTTTTACTGTTTTTATTTCCTTTCATTGTGCATATTTAGTCATTTTATAGTGCATTAATGCATGCATATTTTAAGGTTTGATTATGCATGAACATCCGGGCTCTACTTATAAGGATCCAATGGATATTTTTATAAGATATGTGCAAAAAGATTGTTGTATTGATCGGAATAAATTGCACTATTGTGATTCGAATCGTAATATTCCTTTTTCGCGATTGATATGCTAGCTTTTAAACAAAAGCGCATCTGAGTTGGAAATTAGAACTTTAAGATTGGAAGTCCCCCAGCCTTACTGAATATTAAAGATTGAATATTTTGAATATAATATTGAGCAAAAAACAGCCCCCCCCCCCCAAATTTGCTCCACAATTTATTAGTAATATGATTCTATAAATTTTTACATTTTTTATATCCTTATATTTTCGTTAATTTCACTTTTCTTATCAACAATATATATTATCTGCTTAAATAAATAATTTTCTTCCAAGTAATTTAAATTTTCATTATATTAATATATTTTTTTGTTTTATTTCTGTTTCAGAGATAGCTTATCAGAAAATGATATTGAGGTAAGAATGATAAAATATTAAATAATTTAATAGGTGAATTTAAATTTTCATGGGTCATCTTTAAATCTTTATAAGAATATAAAAATTTGAGTTCAGAGTTGGATAGATAAAAATTTACTGACTCGGACCAAAAATATTTATTCGTCCATGAACTTTCGGCCCAATAAAAAAATTATTTGATTGATCAAATTTTATTTACACCTTTAAAAGATAGTAAATAATTGTTTTTAATTCAAATCAAATTAGTCAACCTGGAGCTATAAGGTACAAATTTTATCAAGAAGTATTCCAAATGCAATTGATATAATAAATGGCGCACTTAAAGAACCTGTTAAATCAACTGGAGATATTAATGCTGAAAATTTATATAAATTCGGAGAAGAATTTTCAAAATAGAATAAGGCCGTGTTGATCCTCTATACAACTGAAGCAAAAATGGTTGCTGCAAGAGAAATTCTGTAATTGAAAAGGCTACTAGAAGAAATTAAACAAAAGTTCATTCCGAAATTCCAACTGGAAGTTGAGCAAACAGCCCCTCGGGCCTTGGTATTATGTTAGCGTGCTGGCCATTTATACCAAGGGTCACGGGTTGTGACAATTTATTTCAATTGTATTAGCTACCAATCTAATTGAAATAAATAGAGACGGGGACTAAATGGACTTCGATGCCAAAAAAGGCCTTAATTAAAAAAAAAAAAAAAAAAACTGTGACAGACTGACAGGCGAATATTAACGAAAATTTTATTTTTCCATCCTCCTGGCCCAGTATGTTATATTCACCCGCCAACATAAAAAATTTTGCCAAACCAAAATCCTGAATATATTTATTAGAAAATTTTACAACATATTTCGTTGAATTTATTTTAAAGGTTTAAATAATATTTCTGCAAAAAAATTTTCAATTAAAATAAAAAAAAAAATAAATACCGGTAGTAATTACACCTATATATTTTTTTTTAATTTTACAGAAGAGATATTCAGTTTTGAGCATGTGTTTTAAAAATGATAAACAGACGCTTAATATTCGTACAGATCGTTTAAAAAAGCAAAAAGATCAAGCAGAAGCCAATGCCGATAAAGAGATTCGACTTTTACGCCAAGCTATTAATGTAAGATTTCTCTTTCATATTTATAACATAATTATTATCTTTTTTTTTTTTAATTATAATATACATTTTCGTTTTTTTTAGGGGTTGCGTTATCAATGTCAGGATGCAAATTCATTAGAGGTAATAGGAGAAATAGACACACAAATAGGAATCCTACAAAATAGCATCGGTTTTGTTGCAACTACTGCTGAGGTATGCAAAAATTCCATTTTATCATCATCATTAAACTATTTATCTGTAGAACATTCGGGACTTGTTTTTGATATTCGGATAGTATAAATGAAGCAATTTCCTTATTTAAAATTTGATAGTAGATTACATTTACACCCACAATCATATATGCGATACACTCTCGACAAAATTTTTTTAAACTTTTATGTACTAGCATTTTTGATTTTCAATTTTTAGAGAAACAATGCTCCCGTTCTTTTTTCTTTTATATACAGGGTTCTCGTTTTTTTTCTTTTATATGCAGTGCTAGTTTTCAGCATGCGAATCCAAAAAGAGAAAAAAAAAAGAATCTTGGGAAAAAATTTGCCTCATTATTTTAGATTAAAAAAATAAAATTTATTTGTAAAAAATTGCTATGTCCGGTAAAATACGACTAGGGGCGTAGCGAGGAGATTTTTCAAGAGAGGAGGTGAGGCCAAAAATGCTAACTAAATTTAGTCAATTTGACAAATCACATAATTTTCATTCTAACATACAATATATTATCGTAATTTATACAATTTTTTGTTCTATCTCTTTTTACTTTCTCTTACCCTATATATGAAATATATATAGAGAGAAAGTATTGTTTAAATTAAAGTAAATAATAAATAAAGAAAATTATTTTGAAAATATTAAATCTAGCCGCTCCAAATCAAACCAAACAAACATATCGCTAGACAAAAAATTAAAATAGAAAATATTTATTTAGTTCAAAAGTATAAGCCTCACGATATTCTAATTTGGCCCAGAAAGATAAGAGTACAGATACAGGAGAATATCTCATTATATATTTATAACAAGAAGCTAAAATTTAATACCTAAACATTAATATCGAAAATAATTATACATTTTAAAAATATTAAACCCTGTGATTTGGTCCAGAAATATATAACGAAAATATAATTATAGGGGAATATAAAACTTAAATTCTAACTGTATCAAAAATAATTTTACTAGAAAAAATGGCAAATATACACAGTAGGGTGGTAGCAAAAAATAAATTGTTGTCATTTCTACCCCACGGAACCCCCTAAAGTTGCCAATTGGCTTGAAAACAAAAATGGCAAAGTTTTAGCTAAATTGAATAACGTTTATTAAAGCCAGCAATGTCCAAGGTCAATTAAAGAAAAAAAAGAGATGCACTCAAGTTATATGTCCATATAGTATAACAGTATCAAGTTCCCTTCTTTGAAACCCGATAAGAAAAAAAAAATAGGCCAAAGTATAATCTTATAATGTTATATATTTATTTATTTATTTCTCTGACTAGAAGAATGACCGAAGAATTATTAATAATTTTTTATTTTTTTAATTAAATTCAATGTATGTTTAAATAATATAAGGAAATTTTTTTTCGAACTATGCTATTGATAAATTTTAAAGGGCGATTTGAGTTGGCTACGCTTGATATACACTAACATTATTTATTTTTATTTTAGCTATTGGGAGGAGTTCGTCAAGAATTGAAAGTATCTCAAATAGTCGAAACGATGTTTGCACATGTTGAAAATTTAAAACGTCTCCGAGAAAAAGATCATAATGAACTTGAAGAAGTCAAGTAAATTAAAAAATAAAATTTTCATTCATTTTTTTTTTTTTGCATGAATTTGGAATATTTTTTATTTTGTTCTTCATTCTTGTTATATATTTCTTTTATTTAGCCTAACTATTTTTTGTGTCTATTTTATTTATTACTAGACGTACTTTAACATCAATCCAAGACCCAAAAGATACTAGCACGTTGCAAAGAACTTCACCAAACTCTCATCCCATTCACCCAAGACAGGTACGATTTGTTGTGATGAATGTCTCTAAAAATGTGTGTCATGTTTACTAATTCTTTATAAATGTGGAAATCAACCATTTCGTCCAGTAGAGCTTATCTTCTATTAATCAACAGAGAAGAGCGAGTATTGCGGCAATGCCCAGACCTCCTCCTTCGTTATCATCCCTCTCCGAGACATCTTCAGATACATCACGAATCTGGACCAATACTGTTTCTTCATTAATTGTTAGTAAGAGATAGCATGGATTTTGTCTAGAGTGATGTTTGAATTACTTACTTCCCTAACATCCCTGTTAATTCGTATTTATTAATAAATATAATTATTAATCATAGATATATTATGCTAGTCAAAAAAAAAATTTTTTGTTTCGTATATTATTATGAGAACATTAAAAAATGTGTTTATTAAAGCTTTTGTGGTTTGTATTATTATTATTATGGGAGTTTTTAATTATAGATCACATTTTGTATTAATTATTTATTAAAAATATAAATACTGTACAACGTTTCGACTGCTTATCCTACAGTCGTTTTAAAGTACTGCGTGCACTTGCTCCGACTCAAGTGAACAATACAATGACGTCAGCGCCATCTACAGTCTTTCCTGTAAAGTTAAACACAAACTTTCGCGCCATCTACACTAATTTTCATGAAGTTAGACACAATCATCAAAGCAAGTGTTTACATAAAAAGCATAATGTTACAATAAGTTTTTTGAATTTGATTTTTCTTTTTTGAAACGTTGTACAGTATTTATATTTTTAATAAATAATTAATAACAGAATGTGGTCTATAATTAAAAACTCCCATAATAAAAACGTTTAAAAATACTAAATTTTCTATTATAAAAATTATCATAAAATTTGAGATTTTGCTTTTACTTCTTCTAATTATCTATAAAAACGAAACAAAAAATTAAAAACTGGCTTGATTTTTCTTTTTTTTGAATGCATAATATATCATTAATTAACAAATCTCTAAAATTTTTCTCTGCAATTATTCGCACATATTTTATTTAGAAAAATAAAATATGTGCGAATAATTTCAACCCTTGATTTATGGCAATCAAGTTATCTTTGAAAAGTAGACAACGGTTTGTTTAGTCCAGAGATGTCCAACCGAAAACCTTTACTAATAAAATTTCACGCATGGGAATTGGGCCGAAATTATTTTTATTTCCCACTCTTTTCGAAATTTAAAATCTCAATTTTTTTTACACGCAGCCCTTATTTTTCTAAATTGGAAGGCAATATAATTTAGAAAACCCAACGTCCCTAACACAAGAGGCGATATCTCTACCTCTGCCCAGGGGCATTCAAAATTTATCCACCTTTAAGGATCACAGAAAAGTTAAACCGGGTCAAGCTGAATTGGACATATCTGGTTTTGTCAAAATATATTGTTAAACGACTTTGATAAAAATACAAAAAATAGCAAATTTCTTATTTTTTATATAATATTAAATTTGCTATATTTTTTTTTATTTTTATATAGGACAAATAATCTTTCATAACGAATCAAAACGTTTGTTTATTTTTGGATAACGAGAAATGAGCGTAAAATACTAAAAAATGGTTTGAAATTTTTTCAAAATTTTCCTAATTACTTTTAATTACCTTGTATGAAAAGACGTGTTGCCTTAATTAAAAAAAAATATATTCACCCTTCGGGACTTTTTGAGAATTATTTTTGTCTTTATCAGGTCTGGGAAAATTTTTTTGGAATATCTCTAGCGAACATAATTCTATAGGTGAATTAATCACTAAAAAAAACAAGTCAACAGTATGCTATTTCACAAGCAATTCATTCCGCTATTTATTTATTTTAAGCATTTTCTCTTAATTAAATTTGTATCTGATTAATTCTGTCATGCCGCTGTTTTCCATTTTTACTTTTATTTTTATTCTAACACCCAAATTATTATTAACTTTTTATATATTATATCCTTTTTGTAAATCAATCAAAGACCTAACAAACTAATTTAATCAATTTAAAAAAATAATTATTTTTCATTTCATGATATCTCCTCTTCTCTGAGTTTAAAATTTTTTATTAATGCTTTAATTTGTTTGTCATTTTTTTTTGTTTTGTTGATTTTTAACATATTGCTTTTAAGAATATTTTTTTATTAAAAAAATGTATATAACGTAATTATAACATAACAAGTGATGTTTGTTCTAATAAATTTACTAATAGTTTTTATAAATATATTTAATGAAATGTTACTTTAAAAATTATCACTGGACGAAATAGATATGCAATATTCGGAGAATAATTCACAAGTATTGATGGACCATTTTAAAATAATTTTATTTTGCAGATATTTCGACCGGCATCACGCCTGGTCATCTTCAGTGCAAAAATATTTGATGCAGGGCTCGTGTAAAAATTATTTTTTCTTTAGAGCCTTCTTTAATGCCGGTCGAAATATCTGCAAAATAAAATGATGTGAGTGTGGCCCATCTGGTGCATCATATTATTCTCCGGATATTCCTTATCTATTAAATTAATTTTACGTTTTAAAACAAAATTCAAAATTTCAAATTAATATAAAATTTTTTATTTTAAATTAGTTTGCAGTCTTTTTATATATTTATCTTTATTCAAAATTTCTCTAAATATTTATTTAATAATATATTATTTCGTTTGGTAAAAATGGAGTGGCTGTATTTATAGTATAAATAAATAAATAGAAATACGGTAGACGAGTTTCAGCCAGGAGTGGGGAGACCAGGGACGGATTAATGCAATTTTGTCGGTTGGGATGTTTTTTTTTTAAATATATATATTTAAGGTCCCTATTTATTTAAATTGATAGCCAATTCAATTTAAATAAACGGGACGGGATGCGAACTCGGTGGGGGCGGCTGGTTGGAAGATTCACTTTACAGGAGGCCTCTCTGAGTGATGAAAATTTTTTAAATAATACCTTCAAATTCTAACACCGTTAAGGTGATTTGAGACTTAAAATTGATGGTTTAAAATAAATGTAAAAATATATTTTAGACAAAAAATCATAATTTATTTAGATGACTAGATTTTAAAACTTTTTCAATTTTTTCTCGGAGGGGGCGGTTGTCCCACATTGCATTCACATGAGACGTTTCTGTTCAAACTCCATTATCAGTAATTGTGAATAATGTTTATTCAAAAAATCTGTGAAGATGGCCCAAAAGTGTTTGAACATATGAAGACGCTCTCTATCTTAATTGTAGTTAGAGAATGATTAAAATTCATTCCATTTTTGGGCCAAGCAGACGTCGATACAGATTGTTTGCATGAACGACTGAAGATGGATCTTCCGAAACGTCTAATGTGAATGTTTCTTTAAAATTCTCCTTCCTTAGACTCTTCTACCATTTTTTATTTGTTTACAAGCGGAAAGTATTAAGAAAAAGCCAATGTTTGATTGGGAAAAACACGCCGTGACTGACTTTTATCCTTGGGCGGCGACCTAGGATAAAGGTAGTTCTGGTTCGAGTTCAGGATAAGCCCAATCTAACAAAAAAATCATCTCTAAAATAGGTTTTACAGTCAATAGTTCGTTTTTTGAACACCACCATAGAATTCTAAATTCTAATTTGGAAATTATTCAATTTAATAATATAAAAAGGTCAAAAGAATTTGTTATTTGCTTATATATTTTTATTCAATCTATATTATAATTCTCTTATAATACTGTAGAACTTTCTTTTTTTAAATATTGATTTTCTTTTAAAAAATTAGCATACCAGTAAAAAAAATTAAACAACATTTAATTTATTATATTATTATTATTGAAAATGTTTAAAAATAATATTTTTAATACTGAAATTGAATTCATAAATCAACAAACGTATATTGCCATAAAAATAAAAATATTATCTACTCCATAAATAAATCAAAGGTATTAAATAACAGGCGACATATTTTAATTTTTTTACCTTAAACTCGTAACAGGCGAGTTCAATTTACGCGAGTGTCTCATTTTTTTTCAATTTACATATTAAAGGTAAAAAACTTAACATCGTTAATTTTTCTCTCTATAATCAATGAAAATCTTAAATAAACTTTTTTCTACAATTATTGATAAATATTTATTACTAATGATGTATCAATTATTGCCGTTTAGTCGAATAAGCAGACTTCTTTTTTACTTTCTCTTACCTATATATGTAATATATAGGTATATTATATTATTATATAGACAGTGGCGTAACGTACGCCCCGCAGACCCCGCAATGCGGGGGGAGGGCGGACCTTGGGGGGCCCACGGGCCGGACCGGGCTAAAAAAACTGTATCTCCTCAGGGCTCCGGTAAAAACGGAAAAATTTAGATAAAAAAAAAAAAAAATTAATGAAAATTTGTCTTTGAAAGGGCCCGGGCCCACAGGGTTCAGGGATATACTGTATTTTAAAAATATTTTTTGTAAGGTCTAATAATGGGGCCCGAAATAAAAGATTTGCGGGGGGGGGGGCAGCTAAAAAACGTTACGCTACTGTATATAGAGAAAGAATTGCGATCATGTCAAAAATTCGATGTCGAGATTTTGATGGATATACATGTTTTGAGGTCCTCCTGAGTCCAAAAAAGTGGGTCCCGCAAATTGGTCTGTCTGTGTATGTGTGTAACGATTTTAAGCATGAAGGAATTGAGCAACGGGGTTGAAATTTTATATTTAAGTTAGGTACCCTCCCGGACACTCAAAATAAGCTTTGAACAAAATCGGCCAAAAAGTACTAGTACTTTACTGAAGTACTTTTTCAGTTTTTTTCGATTTTCTCAAAATTGGCTCTAACAATTTTGATTAAAATTCATAAATCAATTATTTTTTAGATCCTCTTTAAAATGTATATTCTCATTTTTCCCTGATAATTGTTTCAAGTACAATTTACTCATGTAGTATTTCAGATTTTTAAAATTCATTTTCCGGCTCTTCCTTCAATATAGCCAATGTTAAATCCCAATGGGGATTTGCATGTAAATTTCAACTCAAAGGGAGAACTTTTTACAAATTAAAAAATTTTTTTTTCCAATTCTTATGAAATTTTGAATTTATTTAGGCTTTCGATTATCGGAGGTAAGAGAAAGTTGTGTGCTGTTCGACCAGTCACACCAGATTTTTCAGTTAATGGATTTAATCTATAATTGGTACATCAGTAGTTTTAATATAAAACAATTTTTATTTAGTCTTCTATGAAATAAATAAAATTAATTTATGATTATTTTTCTCAGGAAGGAACTCGAGCCGAGCATCGACAATTCCGAAACTCAAGTATAACTCGACGTCACAGTTCGCAGCCTGTTACATGTACTGCGCCGCCACCCAGTGGTTCACAATTTGGAGAATCTTCTTCAGCTCCAGTTACACCTGCACACACTTCCATGTGATTATTCTTCATTAGGAATATTACATTTTTATGTTTTATAATATGTGTTTAATATATTTATTAATAATTTAAGAATTAGAATATCTATATTATTATATGATCAATGGCATATTTACAGGTGAAAGACAAAGCAACATGACTAGATAATGCTTGACAAATATTGTCTAGTCTTTCTAACTTAAACCCATTAATGCAAATTGTTGAGAAAGTTTTTTAGTTCTATGAAGATGTTCCAAATCTAGTGAAGAAACTTCTCTTGTTTAAATAAAACATATTGACCTGACCGATACGATTAATCTTTCGATGAAAATTTCTTGTGGGTCGGAGCCGGATTAGCTTAATTTATCTTGGGTAATCCAACCACTCAATAAAAAATAATAAATACGCCATTGTAAGAGAGTTGTAATTAATTTATATATTTTTTTTTTATAAAAAATTTTCTATATTTAATACATACAAATTTTTGAAATTATCTGAAAAATAAATTATTATTATCTTAAAATCGATTTTTGTTTCTAATAACTAATTAATAGATTTCCGAATATTTGTTTATTTTTTTTTATTTTAGGAATAATATTGAAAATTTAATGTTAGAGGAAGTTTCGAGGGAATCATCTGAAGATAACAATTTAGATTTAAATATAAACAGGTGAATTTTATTATTTTGGATTTTAAGCTAATTTATTTAAATAATCATTTTTTTTTTAATTTTTTTTCTTTTAGGGGGAGTTTGGAAGAAGAGGAACAAATTAACGAATTTTCAGAGGATGGACTCTATGAAGAAGATTTAGCTTCCTCTCTAGTTCAACAAACACATTCTTTACATATGGATTTAGACAGTCAACATTCTATTTTATTTAAACAACTCATTTTAATATTAAATACAACAATATTGTTTTGGATTTCTCGATTACGGTACTATATTATTAATAATTTTAGTTCCATTTGTTATTTTTCAATGAAAAAAATTTTTTTTTTTAATTATTCCCATGTAATTTTTCCCTTTAGAGGACTTCAGGAGGGCACAATGAATCTTTAGTCCGAAACTACTGAGGCATTTTAAAGTATTTTTTTTTTAAATTCGTGAGCATTTTACATAATAGAATGGATTTTTTTTTTAATTACGATTAATTAAAAAATATTATTTTATATTTATAGAAAATGCAAAAAACGTTCTATTATGAAAATTCTAATTTTTTTTAAATCTAAAAATGGAAAAATCATTTATATCCAACCTATAATAATTAAATAAAGTGATCAAGTCAAAAATAAATTTCGTATTTATTTAAAAATTAACGGCCAAATAGTTCAGCGCTCTTGCAAAAGATGGCAGGCTAGTCTAACAGCCGACATTATCAGATCACTTATAAGCCTATATTTGTATATTTAAAATATAGCCCTACCATCCTGCCATCTGTTGGCAAATTTTTGTAATAGTTGGACTTTTTGGCTAAATTTTTAAGATCTCTAACGCCATCTTGTCGGCAAAAATATGCGAACAGCTTGCCTCCTGAAGCGCCTTAAGCCCTAAATTGACTAATGAAAATTTTTTAAATAAATTTTATATTATTCAATCCCGGAGCCCGGTAAGACTCTCGGCGGCACTGTCAAAAATTAATGGTGGGCTTATAAAACATTTTATATAAAATTATCCTAATTATTTTGAATTCTAAAGATGAAATATCTAAATTAAATATATTATTATTTTTTGCACTTGAAGAAAAAAAATTTGGATCAAGTCATTAAATAAATATTATTTAAAATTAGCATAGAAAATAATCATATTTTATATTAGATAATTGTATTTATTTTATAATTTATTTTTTATTTATTGTTATAGAGAAAACTGTCCCCGAGTTTCACTTTCAACGATTCGTCATGCAGCTTCTGCTCTTCTTGTTTTAAGCGCCGCAATTATTCTAGGATTTGTTTGTCTCACCTCAAATTTTTCTTCTTCAAAGGCAACGGTGACTTGATGAATAAATGAAAATTTTACTTACTTAATGTATATAGAAATTAAATATATATCGTCTCTGTAAAGTCGGCAAATCGAGTTTCAATTTTTGGACAATCAAGTAGGTAGATTCTTCCTCAAAGACAGTATAGACTAACTCCAATTTATTTAATCGAGTATCGCAGAAAAAATAAAAAAAATAAAATCGCCTCCTGAAGAAGAAAAATGTTTAATTAGATAATTGTATTAATTAGTGAAAATTCAAAAAAGTACTTAACTTACTTTTTTTAATGAGATTCTCACTTTTTAAATGGATAAAATATTTATTAAAGAAAAATTGTATTTTTAAAATAATAACAGTCTAATCTGAGTGGACAATTTTATAATGCTTCATGTTATGAAGTGATTAAGGCAACTAAGAATTTCATTTTAATAATAATATACTTTATAAAAAATAGTTATTGTCCCTTAATTTGTGTTCTTTTTATTTGTTTACCCTTGAAACTAGGATATTAGAACCAGAAACTATGTCATAATAAACTTCTATTGGCTTTTAGGTGTCTGATTATTGTAAGGCTCTATAAAGATGAGTATTCGCAGTTTTTGATTGGTCCACGTCATGAAGCTCCTCCTTGCTTGTATTTTTCTATTTGGCAGCTTTGTTGACTGCACATAACCTAGTTCACATTTATTTTGTTTTGTTTGCAAATTGTATAGTTTCTGACTAAATTAATTTAGACCTTGGTATTTACACTGCTTTATTAATAATATGCTGTATATAAATATTTATAAATGGTTTGTCCCGAAAGATATTTTACAAAAGGAGGATCTCCATGACGTCACACCCTTGGAATGGGAAAAATGTAAACAAACCGGGTGATCCTGGTTTTTTTTTTTTTTTTTTTTTTTTATAAATATATAGAAATTATATTCTCTGCGGTTAAAGTATATGATTTTTTTCCAAGTGTGAAAAGGAATTGTGATTAAATCATCACATTTTTTTGTTTACGAAGAATATTTACTTACAAAAGTACATAAGCGTTTGAAAATTTTAGTACATCAAATGGAAATTTAGTAGAGCTTTAGAATTTACGATATTTTAAATTTTTTAAACGAAAGGTAATTATGACAAACTTCTGGGAAATTATATTACATTTTTAGAAATCTGTACATCTTTGTTTTTACCTGATCTATTGTTACAATTGATAGCAGAGAACAACCCGGAATTTTTTTATTTTTTGGCACAGAAAAATAATGTTTTCAGCGTAAAAAATATAAATAATCATTTATGAACTCATACTTATAATTTTCTGTGTGTGAATTTGTTAGTTTGAAAGATTTCTTTACAATCTGGAAACTTTAAAATATTTTTTATAACACCACAAAATGATTTTTTTTTTTTACAAATAATTGAGAGAAACCGAATATAAGGGACCGATTCTGACGTGTTGGTATACACTGTTTCTGATGTGATAAGGACTCAAAATGTCGGCTGTGAATACCTATCTATTCAGAGCTCTTTTATTGAATAACAAAATTTTTTTTCGGCCCATTGAGAAGTTAAAATGAAGAAGACGATGTGATCTTTAGCATGAGTTTTTATTATTATCGACATAGCTTTCTCGATCGTGTTTCAAAATACATGCAGCTAACCATCTTGAAGCATATTATTTGTATAATAATAATAAACCTAAGGTATTATATTAAATCAGGGGTGGCCAACCCGCGGGCCACTTTGAACATTTTTGCGGCCCGCGAGGTTCATCACACTTTTACAAAATATATTTATTTTATAATGAAGAGATAAAGGGAACCAAAGCAAAATAAAGAAAAAAAATCTTTTATTTTGCTTTATTAAGCAATAATATTGACGTTTCGGCCGATTCTTTCGGCCTTAATCAGGACATGTTTTGTTTGTCTCGAGCTTGGAGGGGTTCTTGGCAGCTTCTGTCATAGGTGCGAACATTCGTCAGTTGAAGAATGGGCCGAAACGTCGACATTCCTGTTTTTTTTTTTCTTTATTTTGCTTTGGCTGCCTTTATTTCTTCATTATAAATTATACATTCAGTCACTACACCTTGCATTATATTTATTTTATTTTTTTTTTTACCCCAAAAGATATACGTCCTGCGGAGTGCATTTACAAAGTGGCCCGCAAGATTATTTGGGTTGGCCACCCCTGAATTAAATAATGAAATAACGAAATTTAACCCGACTTCCCCTTTATATGTTTTCTTCATTCAAATTTAATATTTTTGCATTAATCTTAGACAAGACAATAAGAAAGGAAAACCGGCCTATATGGAAGTCTACGTTTTTGGCCTAAAAGACTGATCCTGCTCTTTCTTTTTAGATATTATTCTTTGGAGCTACTAATGTAATGAAAAGGATGAAGAATATGACTGTTTAACTTAATAAGGATCGCGAATTGCAGCCAGGAAAAATAAAATCAGATAAAAATAAAATAAATTTCTATCAGATTTTTCTTTATTTGATTGTCGACGTTTCGGACGCCAGTCGCGTCCTTCCTCAGGACCTATGATCAATAAATAAATAATTATAATAAAATATCAGTAAAGGAATGGAAAAAAGCAAGTACAGGTGCAGCAAATAAAGAGAGCTTTTGGATGCCAAATGCCGAAAGGGAGACGTTTCGGACAAAATTTTAATTGTCCATCCTCAGTCCTTATTGGCTTATAATCTAATTAGGCACAAAGTTGTCATTGTTGTTGTGGCACGAATTTGTGCACATGTATATTTTTTTTGTGCCACAACAACAATGACAACTTTGTGCCTAATTAGTTTACAAGCCAATAAGGACTGAGGATGGACTCTCTTTATTTGCTGCACCTGTACTTGCTCTTTTCCATTACTTTACTGATATTTTATTATATTTATTTATGTTTTGATCATAAGTCCTGAGGAAGGACCCGGCTGGCCTCCGAAACGTCGACAATCAAATAAAGAAAAATCTGATAGAAATTGATTTTATTTTTATCCGATTTTATTTTTCCTGGCTGCCATCCGCTATCCTTATGTAATGAAAAGATTATCTAAATATAAATATTATATGGACGCTGTTATGCATTAGTGCATTAAGCGGCAAAAAATTAATTGAGTTAAGCACGGAATATTGTTTCAAATGCTTTAATTAATAGTATTTTTTATGAAATATGTCCTAAAAAAATTTATATTTAATGTTACTTGCACAATTGACAAAAAAAATGATATATAATCCAATGAAAACAAAAACTAATGTTAATTTTCTCAAAACTCGGTAGGTGGCGATTGACACACTAATGCGTAACAGGGTCCATATATGATATACCATGAAGATATAATGATAAAAATTTAATCGAGACATTTTTTTTTTGCAGTTTATATATTTTTTATTAGAAAATTATTTTTATAAGAATTGTAATTGTCACAATAATATGTTGTTTTTTTTATAAATTAAAGAATTTTACAAATTTATTTGATAGAATTAGAGGAGTTATCAAAAATGTTTTTAAGTCTTTTTCTAACGATGGAATTCACTGGAAATGCAAAAGTTCAAGTGAGGACGATGAGAGAGAGAGAGTCGACTTCACACTGATTCCTTCAACTTTTCAAGCCTTTCTATTTTATATCCTTTACAGTAGAGAGCCGAATATTATTCGAGATCCAATTATCCGAATCTAATTCACGATCGCTGATTATTCTGAGGAGGTGAGCTGAAAAATCCGTCCGTGATTATATTAATAACAAATGCTTATAACCAAAGTTGAGATGAGATCACTAATTTTATATTATTTAAAATATTTTTTAATATAATAAACATTTTTGCAGTGTACAATCGATGTAAATTATCAGAATTAAGAATATATATATAATATAGGTTGACAACGATGTGCACTACTCTTGAATATATTTATTTTAATTAAATAAAATTTTGTTATCAATATAATAAGACACTCATTGTTTAAAAATAATACCAGAAAATTAAAAGATAAATTCGAAAATAAAAAAAAAAAGGATAAGTATGAGCAGGATGGCAACCAGGAATCAAATTAGACAAAATATTTTAATTTAATATTTATCAAATTTTTTATTTCAATCACATTTAATTGTCCTGAGGAAGGACGCGATTTGCGACCAAAACGTCGGCGATTGAAATTAAAAAATTGGATAAAGATTAACTTAAAATTTTTTGTCTAATTTGTTTCCTGGCTGCCATTATGCTCATAATTATCAATTATACAGTCAATACCTCACCATTGAAATATACGAAAAAAATCAATAATGTTTACCTTTTGTATAAAATATATCCAGGCATTTTTCATATTATAAATATTCAAGTAATCAACCTTGGGAAAATAAAAAATAATATAAAATATAAACTCTTTACAAAACAAAACCATCATCTGTTAGAGAATCGTCATCCGGACAAAGGCAAAAAATACGTACGTAGAAGAATATAATAAAATTCTAATGTGTTAATAGTCGTTATTATTATGGGAGTTTTTAATTTTAGACCACATTTTGTTATTAATTATTTATCTTCATAATGACTGTAGATGGCGCTGACGTCAGTGTATATAAAACAGCGACGAGATTGAGGGGAGGCATCCCCCCCCCCCAAGTCTTTGAAAAAAAAAAAATAGTAAATTCTGAGCTTAGGCCTAACATACAAACAAACTCACACTTTTTCTTTAAAAATAAGTACCGAAGGTGGTTATATATATATATCCCTTAGAGGTTAGTTCACTCGAGTCGGAGCCAGTGTACAGTACTTGAAAACGAATACAGGATAAGCAGTCCTAACGTACAGTAATTATATTTTTCAAAAATAATTAATAAAATGTGATCTATAATTAAAAACTCCCATAATAATAATATAATAATAAAACAAACATTTGTTAATAGTCGTGATTGCTATAAATTTATCCCCTTTCGAGTTTGTTCATTATTATACACTTGTAAATTAAAATGATTATAAAAATCTTTTTCAAAATTGATAAGCGAAACTCACTTGGGCACTCCAAATAAGAGAAGACCATCGGGAACTGGCTGACCGGTTTTTGAAGGCACAGGAGTGGCAATTTCCTGTTCAGGCGTATTAGTAGGAGTTGCAGAACGTGCATGAAGGCGACGAAGGTACCATGTGGCTGCTGCAGCGGCCAAAAGGCATAAGACAGCCAGAGCAAGTCCTAAGGAAATCGCTCGGAGTTGTCGATAGCCAGGAAGGTGTACTACTAATTGAGCACTGGTCGCTTCGTACTCGTTGTGGGATAAAGCCACCACTTGGAAATAATATGTAGTGTCGGGGTCCAGATCACGAACTATAACAAATCAATTCTTTTAATGTACATTCTAGCAATGAAAGATATAAATAAAAAATAACTTTTTCGGTCATGGAACCTTTCAGAAACCTTAATCCACCTTGAAATTCTATTGACTATTGTAAAACATGACAAAAAACAAGATTTCAGATTATCACAAGTTTTTTCATAACATTTTTATAAATTAACTAATTTCCAAATTATTTTTGTGTAAATTAGGTGGATGTATATTTTTGCTCAGGGGCCCATATCTTGTGGGTACGTGGATGGCGACCACGAGCTGCCCGAGCTGGGACAGGCAGTCTTTCAGTTCTTTAAATGTCTGTCTCCTTCCTTTTTTCAACAGGCGTCAGACCGTGCGACGGGCCGGCCTGTCCTATTTCTTCCTGTCGTAAAAACGTATGATATGGTTGGAGGGAAACAGTGAGGTCCGCCGACCCCGCATCGCGGTACAAGGCGAGGAGAGAATAAATACAAAATTTCATAAGAATTGGAAAAATTTTTTTTAAATATGTAAAAAATTCCAAAGGGGAACTCCTTTTGAATCGAAATTTACATGCAAATCTCCATTGGCTCTATGGAAGGAAGAGCCAGAAAATGAATTCGAAAAATCTGAAATACTATAGTAAAGTCAGTAAAGTGTACTTCAAACAATTTTCACATACAACTTTACTGATATCCTTTTTAAAGAGCATGCAAAAAATAATTGATTTTTGAATTTTAATCAAAATCGTTAGAGCGTTTTGAGAAATTCGAAAAAAAAAAAACTGAAAAAGTACTTCAGTAAAGTACTAGTACTTTTTGGCCGATTTGATTCAAATTATTTTGTCTGTCCGGAAGAATATTTAATTTGAAAATAAAATTTCAACCTCTTAACTCAATTACACACAAACAGGTCAATTTGCGGGTCCTACTTTTTTGGACTTAGGGGACCTCAAATATGTATATCCATCAAAATCTCGACATCGAATTTTTGACATGATCGCAATACTTTCTCTCTATATATTAGAGAAAGTAAAAAATAAGGAGTGAGTGGCCTGGGATGTCTCTCTGTAATTAAAATTCTTAAAATTATTTTTATTAATGATAGTAATAAAATAAAAGGAGTTTACCAAGGTAATAGTTATCCTTAGTCTCCGCGCTACCCTCTAAGTTTCCTCCACCCTGAGACCATCGTACAATATACATATTAAGCTCTTCTCTACCAAATTCAGGAGGTTGCCAAGTGACAAGATAGCCTTCATCTGTTTGATTCACACGCAAATTTCTTGGTGGACCAATTTGTTGAAAAGGACCTGTAAAAATATATTTTTTCAAAAACAATGTCTATATTAATTGAATTTTATTATTCATATCTTTTTAATTAGTTTATATAAGCCATTTGAAAGCGTTAAATAATATTAAAAGAAATAAGAGATGAAAAGAAATATCATGCAATATTACCATCTACCTTCTATATAAGAAAAGGTAGATATTTTAGTCAAACCACTTTTGAGAAAGGATTAGAGGTGTTTAGGATTCGGATACATTTTTTCATCAACGAATCCGGACAGAAATTTTAGGAAACGACTCACAAAAAATTGTATCTACATTATGTTGAAGTCCATCTAAAAAAGTGTCAGTTTATTTCTATTATATTATTTTTTATTTAAGTGTGATCATTTGACGAAATTGAGAAATTTACATCTGAAATTTAAAAATACAAGTATCCTTTGAAGAGGAATTTGATTAACCTAATCCGATGCTCTTTTTAATAAAATAAATTTAATTATCTGTTAAGAAGAAATTTATTAAGATGGAATATCTCACACTTTTCATTCAAATTCTTCATTGATCCATGATATTCTGTTGGTTAATTTAAAAACAAAATTTTAAATATAAAAAAATGAATTGATTTTAATTAAAACTTACTGAGTACAATTCTAGAATCCTGAGTAGAAGTAGAAGTATCATAACCTGAAGACATATTAGTAAAAGTTAAAAAAGTATATTAATTCATATTAACATGCACAATCTTGATTAGTAATTTTATATCATGCATGTATGTAGATTTAAATTTTCTTTTTTTTTTTAATTATATTTTAAAAAGAAATATTTTAATTAAATATGGATTAATGAAAACTACTAATCAATAATGGTTAAAAATAAATAATTTCCATTGAAAGATACCCTTTGTTTTGATACGAATTGCTTTGCTGAACATGCCTTCTCCACTTTTTTCTTGGCTTAATACCATAAATTCATAAACAAGCCCCGGGTTGAGAGGTCCAATTGTCGCTTCATTTTTTTCCCTTTGGCACTATTCTTGTTGTTCTCCATTCAACTGTGTCAGCTGGCCGATACCTTAACAAAAAAAAATCAATAAACAATAAAACACCCTGGATATAAAATTATATTAAAATGATGACAACGGGGTGTTGTTTCACACTTTGGTTGGTTAGTCGTGCTTGACTGCAAGAATCTTGGTGGCTGTTGCTCTACTATCTTCCGTAAAATTTTCGTTAATATTTCAAACACAAGTTGATTAAGATAAAAATAAGGATCTTTTTCTTAAATTTGAAAAAAAAAAAAAAAAATCATTGATATAATTCTTAATTTAGTTTATTTTGCCTCTAACTCTATTTATTATTAGCTTTAGTTCTATTAGATAGTAATATGGTAAGCGATTAAAAAAACAATTTAGTAAAAATTTAAATAAATATAATTACCAAATGGTATATTGAATATTTGGTCGATTGAAACCCGAAGACCATCGAATTGTTATCGAATTGGAAGTGCTTGTCCCTGTGAGATTATAAGGAGCCCGAGGAAGGATGCTTTCAATAGTGAGTTCGGTATCTGCGCTAATTGTTGCTGCCTCATTACTTGCTACACATTGGTAAAGACCTCGATCTGATTCCCGAACATCTTCAATAGTCAGATTGCCATTTAGTATGGACATTCGGTCCAAGGGTAGCGGAGCGCCGTCTTTCTAAGGACAAAAATACTCCAAATTATTATTTACAACTTGAGGTGGAAGAAGGATGGAAAAGGAGCTCGAAAAGTCGATTTTCAATTTTGGAATAGACTTGATATTTTTCGATTCTCGGAATCGATTAATCATTTCTGAAAGTTGACTTTTGGTCTTTCAAGTCGACTTTTTAAAAACTCTATAACTCGTGCTTAGGAGATACTAGTAAATATTATATATATTTATTTATTTATAATAGAGAAGCGATAGATATAAGATTAAGTATTTAAACATTTTATTAAATACAACACACAAATATTGTTTTCAATATTTTTATAAAAGAATATTCTAACCAGAAATTACACGTGATATGGATGGCATCGAACATTAAAATAAAATATGAAAGTTGAGTACCAAAATATAACATTAAAATATTAAAATTGAGGAATTAAGAATGCCACATATCTTCATTGACTAAAGTCAGAGTCGACTTTTCCATCCCTAAGGTGGAATTTATTCAAAACTTTCTTGGATCGAAAGAGATAAAGAAGAATATAAGAAAATTAAATCATTTATTATATGGACCCTGTTACGCATTAGTGTGTCAAGCGCCAGCTACCGAGTTTTGAGAAAATTAACATCAAAGTTTTTTGTTTTCATTGGATTATATATGTATAATTTTTTTTGTCAATTGTGCAAGTAACATTAAATATGAATTTTTTTAGGACATGTTTCATAAAAAATACTATTAATTAAAGCATTTGAAACAATATTCCGTGCTTAACTCAATTTTTAATTTTTTTGGCGCTTGACACACTAATGCATAACAGGGTCCATATATGAATCTTGTCTTAAAGACAACTTACACGAAACCAAACAATAGTAGGTCTATGGTTATCCTCGCCATCGACTGCATCGCAAGGCATTACTAAAGTCTCTCCTAACTTTTTGAAGTACATATTGTGAGGAGTGATGGTGAATACTGGCGGATGTTGAACGATAACGAGAACCGGAGGTGAAGGACCTTCTGTACCCAATTCGTTGATTGGAGTACACCGATACTTGCCACCATGTTTTTCATCCACCTGAAAATTGTATTAATTTTATAGAATTAAAAAATTAAATTGACAATTAGATCTCTCGTTTATTAGTATGGCAAAATTTAAAACCAGTGTCTATAACCAGGGGCGTATATAGAAATTTTTCGGGGGGGGGGGGGCCCAAACTCAAAAATTTTTCTGAGGAAAATTTTTTTAAGAAACTATACTTTTTTTCACACGAAATTTTTTGAGGAACATTTTTTCTATTGCGGAACCAAAGTTGTCCATCCTGCGGAAAAATTTGTTGTGCTGATGTCTGTATATCCCTATATATGTATATGTGTTTGGGAAATTTCGGGGGGGACCCGACCCCCTCGGCCCCCCTTAAATACGCCCCTGTCTATAACTGTGGTTACAAAAATTCTCTAGTCTTTAGAACCAAATTTCTACTTTCTCTTACCTATATATGAAATATATAGAGGTATTGCAATCATGTCAAAAATTTGATGTCGAGATTTTGATGGAAATACATGTTTTGAGGCAAGGGCGGATACAGGGGGGGTAAAGGGGTAATCCCTCCCCCCCCCCCCGAGATTCAAAAAAATACCTTTTTTCGCAAAAAAATTTATTTTTAATGTAAAATTTTAAAAATTAATACTTAAAAATTTGATGTGTATTTATATTCTGGCAAACAAGTACAGAATGCGCTTTTAAATTACCGAAATTAAAAAAAATAGTGTGCTGTGCGACGAGTCACACCAGATTACCCCCCCCCCCCCCCGAGAAACACCTCTGGATCCGCCCTTGTTTTGAGGTCCCCTGAATCCAAAAAAGTGGTTTTAGCAAATTTGTCTTTATGTCTGATTGTCTGTGTAAACCTCAAGAAAATGAGCTATGAGGGTGAAATTTTATATTTAAATTAGATACCCTCCCGGATGGTTAAAATAAGCTTTTGAACAAAATCGGTCAAAAAGTTCGAGTACTTTACTGAAAAAAATGTTTCGTGAAAAATTGTTTGAAGTATACTTTACTAATATCTTTGCGCAGCGGCAATATCGTAACCCATGAGGTCTATCCGAGGTGCGATTATTGCTAGTTGAAAACTTTTTTTTTTTTTTTTTACTTTCCTGATGTACTTTTTCAGTTTTTTCGATTTTGATTAAAATTCATAAATCAATTATTTTTTAGATCCTCTTTAAAATGTATATTCTCATTTTGCCCTGAAAATTTTTTGAAGTACACTTTACTGATGTAGTATTTCAGATGTTTCCAATTCATTTTTCCATAGAGGCAATGTTAAATCCCTATGGGAATTTGAATGTAAATTTCGATTCAAAAGGGGGTCGATCCCCTTTTGAGCATTTTACACATTTAAAAAAAATTTTTCCAATTCTTATGGAATTTTGTATTTATTTAGGATTCTCTTTTGTGTAAATATTAATATAACTCGACACAAAAAAATCTGGTATGCCAAGTACAGTTACCGAAGGGTAAGAGAAGGTTGTGTAACCAGTCACACCAGATTTCTATATTTATAATTAATTGCTTATTTTGGATGTAAAAGACCATCTTATAATTTATTATTTAAAAATTTATTTATTTATTAAAATTTTAAATTATGAATGATCATTCTAGCCATTTTTCGAATAAGGTAATTGTTAAAATAAGAAAATGAGCGGAGTAATTTTGAATATACTAACTCGTACTTAAAAAAGATGATAAATAAAGAAGTTAGCCGGCTAGAGCTTTAATCTTCAAAATGATGAAAAGCAACCAGATAAATAAACGCAAATTAATATAATTTGTCTTTATTAACTTGGCGACAATTTTGACTGGAAAACTCACTCGTAAAGATGAACATCATCAACACCAACTGCATCATAAGAAAAGAAATGTACAAATTTTTTCAAAACTAAATGTGCTGGGAAATGTGAGATCAGAGAAATTAATTAAGACAGAGGACTAATGGCTCCCTTAGATCATTAAACTTAGAAGGGAAAAAGGCCAAATATTTATTAATTAAGCCAGAAATATCAAACAAAGTGACGTCGGAAAGAAATAAAAAAAAAAATTTAATGAGAAATTTATCATTAAAATAATTTCAAACTATTGAAATATTCTCGATTGGCAAGTGACCAAAGGAATAGAATTTAATTTAGAAAAGAAATTCATATTAAAATCGAGAGCCAGAATAAGACAAAAGAAAGGAAATAGAACCAAATTGTCTATCTCAAGACAGAGCAAGAAAAATAATGGAATGATAAAGCACTTTACATTGCTTGTGCTGAAATAAGAGAGACAATTGTCTCTTACTTCATGTTGTAAAGGATGAAATTAAACGCTAGACAGTCTGATCTATTTGATATTTTGTATGCAGATGGATGGACGATTATATAGCACGGACAGAAAGTTTGTGGAGGGTTAGAATAATAATTCTAAATCCAACGGACCACAAGAAAAATTTGAATTATCGAGTTTTTGAATTATCAAGAGGAAAGAAAAAAAAATTCAAATCATTTTGAGTTTTTATTATAAGCAATTTATTTATTTATTTATTTATTCAATCACTGCACAACAGCTTTGAAGCCACTTATCGGCAGGTTACAAATAGTCAAATATATTATAACATACATTTTGGATCAGTCTGTTAGAGAAAGAACCTCCTTCAAAGTTCCAGGTGGTCGGAAGAAAAGGTCCAGTTCACCGTATTCCCTATCATACAAATCACACATCCTATATAGGGGTGATCTCTTAAGGAAATTATTTCTAGGATGCGGTAAATAGAATAGGTCACGACTTCGAGTGGTCATTGAAGGGGTGTGGAAATTTAGAAGGGACAATGAATAGGGATCATCGACAATTCCCCGTACAAGCCTGGTAAGATGGAGTATGTGCATGGCCTCTCTTCGGTCACGAAGGCATCCAAGACCATGCTCCTCCATGAGAGCATTCATTTAGACGATTTCGCTTTGAAGAGAGCATCTCTAACATGCAAGCTTTGTGCTCGACATTGTTGGAGCCAGTTGATTAACGAATCCTCGAGAATAGTAAATTCACCTTCTCAGGCCCGCTTGCGATTTCTGTGCAAATGACTTGGTAAATTTTTTTCTTTTTTCTTCAGAATTGTAGACAGCATTGATGGTGTAATATTGAAAGTTTTGGCGATATCTTTTTTTTAACAACTTTCCACTGCAGCGATAATTTTTTTTCGGACACAGCCTTGCACTCAGGGAAGTTAAGCTAGGCTTATAGGAGGGGAACTTATGCAGAAATGAGGAGTAAATATTGCAAGGAAAAAATTCGAATTATTAAGAGGGTTAGTGGCCTTTGCTCAGGGGCCCACATCTTGTGGGTACGTGGATGGCGACCACGAGCTGCCCGAGCTGGGACAGGCAGTCCTTTAGTTCTTTGTATGTCTGTCTCTTCCTTCCTCTTTTCAACAGGCGTCAGACCATGCGACGGGCCGACCTGTCCTATTTCTTCGCATGATAGGGTTAGAGGGGAAAAGTGAGGTCCGCCGACCCCGCATCGCGGGAATAAGGCGAGGAGGGTTAGTGGCCTAGTTCGAATTATAGAACTTTCTCTTTCCCTCTTGTTACGAAAAATATTTCGAGTTAACGAGTGTATCTAAATACACAGCATTTTTTCGATTTACCGAAGTTTACAGCTGAAAAGTGCGAATTAGCGAAAAATTCGAATATCGAGTGTTGAGTGTAGTTGTATATAACTCGTATAATATATTTTACTAAAGAAAATCTCAATGTAATTTGTTTTTGCTTGGCAGGACGCAAAACAACTTATAGAAGGCCACTGTATAGAAAATTCAATTTTTGATGAGAGATCCGTACCTTGCTAAAATAGAGAGAGCCGTTTCTTCGATGATAAACACCATGAACATTATAAGGATCAAAGAGCAAGCCATCTTTTTCCCATCGTAGATGAGTCAGTGGTGGATTTGCCCGGAAATGACAATCGAGAATTCCTGGCCGCCCATAAGGAAGGTAAACCTCTCGCGGTGTATATACCACCTTGGCTTTATCTAAAATAAAAAAAAAATTAATTAATTTAAAATAATAAATAGTTTTTGAAAATTTTTTAACAAGGAAATTTGACTTCTTATAAATATATATTTTCAAATATATTAAATAACAATCTTGTTTTTTTTTTTTTTTTTTGTTCAAAATTGAAAATACCAAACTGTTCACTAACCCTGTTTTTTAAAATTCGTACTAACATTGGACGTTGAGAAAGGCTGAAGCGGTTTGCCGGTCGCCGTTAGCATTAGTGACAACACATCCATATTGTCCAGGATCAGCCATGTCGGTTTTGACGATAGTCAAGGAACCTTCTGGAGCCACTACTGCCCTAGCATTCAATGAAGGGATTTCGGTTAATGGCACGCCGTCTTTGTACCAAGTCACCTGAACAAATGAAAAGGGATATTTTTGGAGGAAGATGCTTCAAATCTTATGAAGTATTCTTTTTTATGTGTGAATAAATTACACCGTACCTCAGTTTCATTATCTTTTGTAACACATGAGAGATGTGCGGATTCACCTTCCAGGCTAGTCGTGTTAATAGGTGGAATTGCTAGGAGAGTACCACCTAAAAACATAATAAATACGTGGATATTAAAGTAATATAAGTGACAATTTTTGGTGATTTTTACCTCATAGTACTTATTCATATCCTGATTTTAATAGTACAGTCAACTCTTGATTATTCGAAATCCAAGAGACTACAAGACAAATTCGAATTATCGAGATTTTGAATTATCAAGAGGAAAGAAAAAAAATTCGAATTATTAAGAGTTTTTTTTATATTTTTTTAAATATGTATGAGCTTACATAAATTTTAGCCTCAAGTAAAAAAATAAAAATAATGAAAACGACAAAAAAAGAAGATTTTAACATAGCGATATCTTTTTTTTCGAACCCCTTTCCACGGCCGCGATAATTTTTTTTTTTTGAACACAGTAAAGGAGACGTACCTTGCACTCATCGCGATGTAAAAATTACGCGGAAAATGAGAAGTAAGCATTGCTGGGAAAAATTTGAATTATAAAGAGGGTAAGTGGCCTAGTTCGAACATTCTCTTACCCTCTTGTTACGAAAAGGATTTCGAGTTATCGAGCGTATCAAAATACACAGCATTTTTTCGATTTACCGAAGTTTACAGCTGAAGAGTTCCTATTATCGAGAGTCGACTGTATATATATTGAAGTCAGATATAATAAAATGTTTTCAATTTTTTTTTACAAAGGAAACTTATGACATGATTTATTTTATATAAAGAATATTAACGAAATGACAAAGATTTTCTATTTATACTTGCCATCAACTGTGAGGTGATACCAAGTTCCGTTGGGGCGAGTACTCGGAGTTCGATTTGGAAAAAAATACTACATTCATACCAACCAGCGTCCGATTCCCGAATGCTAGTCAAATTTACAGATCCTTTCCCTAAGCCGGAATGCGGTCTTTCATCTGATACAAGAAGAAGTCTTCCGGCATATTCGGGCTCAGCAGTTACCGGTTCCCGGCCCAACCATGAGTACACTGTTCGGTTCTAAGAAAAAAAAAAACATTAGAAAATGTTTTTGATAAGATTTTTCATGCTGAGAACTATGAACCCATTCTAAGCATATGTACTATGTTATGAATAGATCCCGGATGTTCCTGCACAATCAATCCTTAAAATATGCACAATGAAGGGAAAAAAAGTAAAAATATGCTCTATTACAAATTGAGTCGCATTTTTTATTATATTTTTATTTTTTTTTTTATAAGAATGAACAACAACCAATTTGTCTAAATTTTCTTCGTTTAAGAACATGCGTTTATCTAAGAACACGTTCTTGAACGCAATGTTCTTTCTACATCGCAAGAAGTGACAGGCGCATACATAAAAGAAGAAATCTGCGAAAAATTGAGGTTGAAATGTTGATCATTTACATTTCCACCCTGTAAAGGGCGAAAGTTTGGAAAATATTAAAAATAATTTTTAATTTTTGTCACACCTTTAAAAGCAACTACACAAAAATATTCAAAACATGCTTTTTTTTCTTAAATTGGCAAAACATGCATTGTGCATAGAATTTCTTAAAAAAAAAGTAATTCATTCATTCATTTTCATTTTGAATGGCTTTAGACAAGTGTCCATTTGGCCAACTTTCAACAAAAAAAGTCAAAATATACAAATATACTCGGAACAAATAGAATTATTTCGAATCGAAATATCATGAAATGGATAACTGCAAAGTTTCAGGAAGGTATTCAGCTTACTGATACAAACATGAATTTGCATGAACATCCGGGCTCTAATTATGAATTTCACAATTCACATTAGACCTGGACGTAATTGTTGAGTCCCGATGTGGAGCCAGAGAGATATAAAATTTTTATCTATTTTCCAAATTTTATATCTATCTTTTTCAATATTCTGATTATACAACAATTGTTTGAAATAAATAATTTGATTGTTTTTATTATTGATTAAAGTCTAGGCGGAACCTCAAAAACTTAATTTTAACTTACTTCTTTATTCCAACGTAAAATATATGGAATTTCAATATCGTGAGGGAAATCTAGATGGCAATTGAAAACCACGTAGTGTCCCACCGATGTTGTCAAATAAGTTGCAGGCCTCTCGTCTTCTCCCCAAGCGATTCCTTAAAAACCAAATCATAATAAAAAGTTTTCATTAATCAAAATATTTAAGAATATTTTGCATTAAAATTCTATCAAATAAATTCATAAAATTAATAAGATAAAGCGCATTTTTTAAAGATATTAAGAAGATTTAAAAAAAACTCAAATAGTTGGAAATTCAATTCTTGAATCTTCTAAGATTTGAAAAATAACAAGGTTGCTTTTATTTATCAAGAATTGAGAATTTATATGAATTTATAGTAATTAAAAAAAAATTAGTGTCGTCTTACTATTAAATTTCTCTTCAAATGTAATCAGAAAATTTAAGCAAACCAGCATATTTCATTCACTTTTTAAAATAATACAAGTGAATAAGTCTCTCTCTCTAATATATATATATATATATATATATATATATATAAATATGTCGAGTTTACAAACTCTAATTAATCAATTATCTCGATGAGAAACGACGCACATTGAGTATCCTATTTTTAGAAATATTATATTCTATCCAAGTATATAATTAAACTGTAAATTAATTTAAAAATTTTTATTTTCAAAATGATACTGACCTATATTTATGTATAAATTTATAATAGCGATATTTTTACTAAGCTTATTTTGAATGCCTGAATTGAAACAAAAAATTGGATATAAATCGGGGTTGAATTATTTACAAATATATTTTAGGGTTTATCATTAATTCAACAAAAGTAAATATATTTATATAATTCAAGCTCAGGGACCCACACCTTGTGGGTACGTGGATGGCGACCACGAGCTACCCTAGCCGGGACTGGCAGTACTTCTCTTCTTTGCATGTCAGTCTCTTTCCTTCTATATTTTTAACAGGCGTCAGACCGTGCGACGGGCCGGCCTGTTCTATTCCTTTCCGGTCGCAAAAACCCATGATCCGCCGACCCCGTACCGCGGGATTAAGGCGAAGAAAGAAGAAGAAATATCTATCTATATATATAATTCGCTAATGTCCGTCTGTCTGTCTGTTCGCCATGATCTATTTGGACAACTTCCCGTTGGAATTTCGAAACCAATTTTTTTTTCTTAAAGGGGACTATATAGGGATTACAGGAAAATTATTTTCATCCCGAAATTCCTATAACTTTTTGAGTTATTAATTCCTAAAGTTACGATTTCTCTGAAGTAGCAATGACTGATGATGGAACAATAAAGTGAATCCGAAAAGTCTCAGTATTCTGAAAGCATCAGAGGCTTTAAATTTTTTGGCTGCACCTGCCTTTCAGTAAAATATTATTTAGGAATCTCTATCATTTGTAGGTAAATGATGGACAAAGTTGAACACTCGGATTAGTTCGATTAAGTTATTTTGTCAAAATAAAAATTACCTTACTTTTATAATTCGAAAGATGCAGGTCAGATTGACGAGTTAACACTTTTTACTTTCTCTTACCCTATATATGAAATATATAGAGAGAGAAAGCATTGCGATCATGTCAAAAATTCGATGTCGAAATTTTGATGGATATATATGTTTTGAGGTACAAAAAATTGGGTCCCGCAAATTGCTCTGTGTGTGTGTCTGGACATTTTTAACCATGAAGGAAATGAGCTACGAGGTTGAAATTTTATATTATATATTTAAGTTACGCACCCTCTGAACTCATGAAAATAAGCTTTTAAACAAAATCGGCCAAAAAGTACTAGTACTTTATGGTGTAATTTTTCGATTTTTTCAAAATTCGCTTTTTTTAAGACGGCGTTATTTTTTGGACACTATTTTTTTAAAAATACATAATCAAAGGATATTTTACAAAACTTCTTACCCGATGAAAAGAAATTGAAAAGCAATAGCAGCCGCAAAAACACCAGAGATCCGGATCTCAACTGCATCCCTTCGATGGTGCAAAAACCCTAAGCGGAGCAATCCTGTAAATCAATGCATTTTAATTAATTAAAGGAATAGTTAATCCCTCGAAGATTAATTTTTAAATTCTATAATATCCTAGAGACTAATAGAGATTTCTCAATGGATATTAATTGTATAAATTTTACATACTACTTTTATATCTTATTTCTAGGGATAAATATAATTTTTGAATTATTAGACTAGATTTTTTTTTTTTTGTAATATATCTTATTACTAGAGACAACGGGGCTTATTGGATAAGCTGGGGCTTCATCAAATCAATCAATCAATCTTATTATTACCAATCCAAAAAAAAAGCCATGAAGAAATTCAAATTTTCGATCACAATGTGAATCTAGGGGTCTCTGTGATTTATTATTTTTTGATATATATAAAAAATGAAGAAAATTACTATGAAAAATTACCAAAATAAGATTACTCTGATCAAGATCAATCTCAATTAAAGGCAATAATTATAAGAACAAGGTTGGTTAATTTTTTCTAATTATAGTGGAAAAGATTAATTGAAAATATCTCAGTAGTTAAGAGTTGTAGAGTGAAACAAAATTTTTTTTAGATTAATTATTTATACTAGTAAATGTTTATTTAATACTTTCTTTATTTTGTCATTTATAAAAGAGAGATAATCTGTTTTATAAAATTTTTTTTATGAAATTGGTAAAATGTTTTTTGATAGACTAATATAGTTAATATGAGTGATTATAGCGAATGTATAGTGTCATATTTCCTTTAATGACAGAATAAAAAGAGTATATTTCTATGTTGTAATAGCTTTTGAATAAAAAAAGGCCTGCTTTTTTTTTAAATTTATTTAAGGTCTTTTTCGGCATCTAAGGCCATTTAGGCCTCATCCCTAAATGATTGTTAGTCAATTCAAATGAAATAAATTTTTTGGGACGGGAAGCGATCCCGGGGCACAAGAAGGTTTTATAATAAAATTTAGCACTTTATTTTAATTAACTTTGGTTGACATTTGGCTAATTAAGATTGATAACATTAAACCATATTTCAACAAGTCAAAAATATGTTTAGTCTATTTTGTATTTATATTTTCACAAAATAAAAATTTTTAAATATACGGGTATATATATAAGATTTGATTTCTAAGAGAGATCAAAGAGAAAACACTGCCCTTAAACTATTTAATTTTTTTACATATATTATTAGGAATAAATTTATTTTTTACTACTTGTGCCAAAAACAGTTACTAAATCGGGGAGTTTTGATTGAGAAAGGGCGAGTAACTCGTGTTCGATGGATTACATTTTTTATTCTAATTTGTTCACAATAGGGGCACATAGCCCTAGGAACCAATTAGATGAAAAAATAAATAATAAAAAAACACGTTTATTCAAAGTATGTTCACTTTCTTCTCAAATTATATATAGTATTTGTAGAAACAGCTCGAGAATCGATAATTAAAAAATTCAAAGGAGGTTTACTCGATTTTATTTATTGCAGATGGACATGCAGTTTAAATAATAATAAAAATCCTCGAGAATAATTTTGATTAATTTTTTTAAACTGCAAGTTCATCTGCAATAAATAAAATCGAGTAAACCTCCTTTGAATCCTTTAATTAATATTGTTAACTATTAAGGCTGAATAGCCAATGGAGTTTTTGCCATTATTGAGCATCCGTGTACAGTGAGGGACAATATTAAGTCCCACCCATGAGTTTTCTGCTTGTGATTATTT
The DNA here is from genome assembly GCA_023213315.1 of Euborellia annulipes. Taxonomy (NCBI): domain Eukaryota; kingdom Metazoa; phylum Arthropoda; class Insecta; order Dermaptera; family Anisolabididae; genus Euborellia; species Euborellia annulipes. The sequence goes on from JAKCPI010017027.1 coordinate 158,988, forward strand.
CATTGTATTTAAAAATATATATATATTTTTTAATGGAAACTTTCATGGTTCAAACCTAGAAAATTTCCAATAAAGATTTTCATTTTTGTTTTATAAAAACAATGAAATAATCACAAGTAGAAAACGTATGGGTGGGACTTAATACTGTCCCTCACTGTACATAAAAAAAGGGGTTGATAGTTATTATCCTGCCAAATGAAAATATATTTCCTAACTAGACATAAATCCCCTACTTGAGGTAAAAATAAATAAATAAATACCTGCTCAGTTCTCTGTAGACTTAACAAACAAAAGTGAGATGAGAAGATGAAAGGGCTTGAAAAATCAAGAACAGTGGGGGGATAGGGGTTTGAGAAATTTTGACGTCAGTTGGTTTGAGCTTTCGCCAACACGACAATCAAGTCTTCAACTTGAAGCAGAGAACCAACGAAATCAACTGCGTTATTAAGAAGTTTAGGGCCGACTGCCACCCACGCGCCTCCTCCGGCCCTAAAGCCAGCCATTCGTCCATTCGTTTAATCAAGACTTAATGACTCTCTGCTCTTGGCTTACTTGCTACCAAAATATCTGGTTTGTCACCAGATGACCGCCTCCTCTCCACTATCAACATCTTCCCCTCCACCTTTATAATTCAAATTTAATTTTCAAGCTTTGGTTGCTGATTCAGAGGTCGGATTTTGTTCTCTCATTGGGGCTACAAGAATACTTCTAATAATCAATAGCAATACATAAATAAATATCATATATATATATATGTGAAATTGCTCAGGGGCCCACATCTTGTGGGTACGTGGATGGCGACCACGAGCTACCCGAGCTGGGACTGACAGTCCTGCTGTTTACATGTCTGTCCCCTCCTTCTATATTTTCAACAGGCGTCAGACCGTGCGACGGGCCGGCCTGTTCTATTTTTTCCTGTCGCAAAAAAACCAATTCCGCCAACCCTGCACTGCGGGAATAAGACTAAGAAAAGAAGAAGTATATATATATATGTGAAAAGTTTATTATATGAGATTTGCTGCTAGCAAGGGCAGATCCAGAGGAGTTTCTCGGGGAGGGGGGTAATCTGGTGTAACTGGTCGCACAGCACACAATTTTTTTCTTCCTTTCGGTAATTTGAAGCTGCATTCTGTAGTTGATTACCAGAATATATATACAAATCAAATTTTTAAGCATTAATTTTTAAAAATTTTATATTAAAAATAAAATTTAATTGCCAAAAAAAATATTTTCCTCAAATCTCGGGAGGGGGGTAATTCTTCCTCTTTACCCCCACCCCTTTGTATTAGCCCTTGGCTGCTAGTCAGAGTATATTGTGTTATAATTAATCTTCCCTATTTATCTATAGTTGAAATATGGTGTTTTTTTTTAAATAAACGTCTTGGATGGGGGCATTCAAGGCCAATCTAATTAAACAATAATAATAAATTTTTGTAAAAATTATACCTAATTTATTGTTGACAATTATTTCTTTTAAAAAAGGACAAGTGCAATCTTGTGGCAAGTGACGTACCCCATTAATCCTCTCATCAAAGACAACGGAAACTGCAAAAAAAAAAAGAGATTAATATTTAACAAAAAGAAAATAAAGGAAAAAGTTAAAACAAACATAAATGATTATCTAAATAACGCGACCCATGAAATATAATTTTGAAAATATTCTAACTCAGAAATTCCCTTCCAACTCTGGTTATAGTGATAAAGAAACAGATATTCTTATATCTTGGATGTGATTAATGAAATGTTGAAAAAATATAAACAAAAGAATCAAAATATAAATTCTGAGTTTAGTTAAGACTACTTAAAAAAAAAAAAAATTTTAAATTACATTTTTTTTTACTATTTAGCCCACTTTCCTAATTTACTGACAAAATTAGTTTATACCTACCTACTCTAGTATTTCTTCTCATTATTTGCATTTTTGAGGTCATTGAGAAGAATAAGCTGAGGTATCACGTTACAAGTATATTCAACTTCCTTATTTCTAATTTTTTATTAACAATTTCAAGATAAAATATTTCTCTTCTAAACATATTGTTTTTTCTTTTAATATGAGATATAACGCCAATAGGAGATCTTCAAATTTGTCGAAAATCAAAGGAGTCAAATTTGGATTTGAATTGAAAAGTAATCTATAAAGTCGTCTTATCTCCCCTATATTCACTAAAAAAGTAATAGTAAAAAAAAAATTAAAAAATAATTATTACACCATTTTGATAAAATTAAATTTTTTTATAAAAAAGGAGCAATTTTTTCTATTATACGAATGATTCATCAAAAATTAAACTCTCACGAACATATGTGGGTTTCTCCAAACGTTTATATTAAGACATTTATTGAATTAAGAAAAAAAAATTCTTAAATAAAATGTTTGACTTATAAGCAATAAAGAAAGGAAGTAAGTACGAGTTTTTAATTGAATTAATTCTTGTGTAAGATAGAGCGCAAAGGGAGGGGATTAAGAGACTGTGAGGTGATGTCTAATAAAACTTGAGGCTTCTCTTAAATGATTAATTCAATTAAATGTTAGAAGCTGCTTAAAATGAAAAGAGCCAGGCATTAAGGAGTTAAGAATGGAACTGGCTATTTATGTAAAATAACTTTGACCTAATTTGGCATTAATTTAACCTCTGTGATATATAGTAAATTTTGAAGAGGATAAGAGAGAAGAGTTGAAATAATAGATTTATTTATTTTATTTAAAAACAAAATAAACAGTAATTTATTCATAAGGGCAGTTCTAAAAAAATGCAAAAGTCAAAATACACTAAACATTAAAATAATTAATTGAATTCTAATAAGAATCATTTTTATAAATGAAAAATAAAATATTCAAACTTCTGAATATAATAGATGATATCAAGAGTAAATCGCCATAGGATTAGACCTGAATAGTTTGTTTACATTTTATGCAAAATTACTAAAAGGTATGATCATTTAGATATATGATTTTGATTTTAAAACTTTTATTTTTTTCAAATAAAATTTCCATCTGAGAATTTAAAAGTGTGAGCTGTATGTCCGAGATTCGTTAACAAGATGGACTCTTTAAGAGCATTTAAGAGCATTTGGGAGGCGAGGGGAGACTTCCTAATCATAGCAAAAGATTAGAGGGACTTCAAGTGAAACGAATTAAAATGAATCAACCGACCACTAAATGACACAAGAGCGAATTAATCTTTACCTTATATATCGAGATTTCTTTAATGATTACTTAATTTATTTCTATAAATATGGAAATTCTTTGAAACAATCTCTACTGTTTCTAGTTTAAAATAGTTTTTTTTTAGATGTGATGGGAATTCATCAGAATCTAAAAGACGTGTTATTTGTTAAACCCTCCAAAAAACCTGGCTCTAGTATATAAACACCATGCATAAAGAGAAATTTTTAATTTTATTAAAACTTTTCATTAGTATTCGTTAATGAATTTAGTTGGTGGGATTGGGCTTCAAGCTTTAGTAATCATATCTCTGATCTTTTAAAAGAATTAGCTTACTATTGGTGTCATTTGATATTGGCACAGGGGCCCACATCTTGTGGGTACGTGGATGGCGATCACGAGCTGCCCGAGCTGGGACAGACAGTCTTTCTGTTCTTTGTATGTCTTTCTCTTCCTTCTTCTTTTCAACAGGCGTCAGACCGTGCGACGGGCCGGCCCGTTCTATCTTTCTCGGTCGCAAAAACGCATGATAACAGCGACGTTGATATGTTGCTATAAAAGCAATAATAAACTCAAAGCTGGCTGGCATCAGGCCATTTTTTTGCACTAAATACGGCGTTAAAATATTAAAGGCACCCCGAGACATGACATTAATTTTTACACTATTGACTACATGTTGCTAAATGCCAAATGCTCTGGCGTTAAAGATTTTGCTTACAGAATACACAGGCAAGGAGGTGTTAAAATGAATTAATGATTTCAGATGTTAAAAGTTGAAGTTTTTGTCTTAGAGAATAGACTTGTATAATTGCTAACACAAAGACATGGATATCAAATGACACCAATATTATTATTTCTTGATAAAAACAATATAGAGTATTTACCTTCACCGAAAAAGTAGCCAAAGGTTCCAAAGAACTGGCAAAACTGTATCCTTTCCACCTGGAATCGCCAGTTACGAAGCAAATGAAGATTCATTATTTGAATGTTACTTTGTTTTTTCAAAGACGGAGAAGTAAATAAGGAACGACGGCGATGGGCGTGATGTCAAAAAGTAAATAAGGATCTATAAAAAATAGTCTTATTAATTGTTATATCTTAAAATGCCGCCTCACATTAAAAAGGCGCCGTTTTCCCGTTGCTTCTCAGCATCGCAAATATTTTTTCAAGATGTTCTATTTTCTGATGTATATTATTATTTAAGTAACAAATTAATATTTTACTATTTGACTGATTTATTTAAAAAATTGTTTATATTAAAATTAAAGTGACATTTTTTTTAAATGTTTGATTGCAGGCAAAATCAATATGAAGCTGGATAAATAAAAATACCTTTCAACATTGGATCTTCATCATTATAATATAATTATTAATTTCAGAAAACTAATTAATGTAATTAACAAAAAAAAAAAAATTTTAATAATTGGATTAAATATTCGGAATCAAAAATCATTTGAGTCACTGTCAAATGTTGGCCAACATGGAAGCAGTATCAGCCTGGTATCAGCCAATCAAAAGCCGATATCGCAATATCGATCTGATATCGATTAATATCGATTAAAGTCGATTGATCTCAATTTACCCAGCATTCTCTTTGACCATCAAGCCGCCCGCCATCTTTGTAAAGCGACAAAAGAAAATTTCTTACAATGATGCCGTTTCTGAGAGAATATTTCAAAACTATAATAGATATAATATAACTATAATAAAGAATTTGATATTTTCTTTTAAGGTAGGCATTTTTTGTTTTTTTTTTTCTAAAATTGTATTAAAATTTCATATTGATTTCTATTTTATTTAAACTTTAGATTTATACCCAACAATATTAACATCCTGAATCAAACGATATTCAATGAAGAATTGTGCGACAATTATTTCGTAAGCATTTTAGCGTTCCCGAAAAGCCGATGAATTCATATAACGCTTTTTTATTTCTGCTGGCTACCTTGCTCATTGCGTTCATTATTCAATTCATCAAACAAAATAAAACTGAGCCTTCATGTAAGAATTCATATTTTTCTTTATTCGTTAGTGACAGAGTCGATGAGGTATGGGGGTGCACGAAGAATATTTGGGACGGTTTTCTGCACCCTTATTAAAAAGGGCATGGGCGCCGACTTTTAAAAATTATTGAGGGAGGGGGCTAAAAATGATTGACTTTTGCCTTGATTGACCTTTTAACGATAGTGATGCGTCTACGTTTTGTTTATATTATTATTTCAAATAGAAATAATTAATATCACAAATGACATTACAGTTGAATACGCTTATACACATAGTGCAAATATAACAAAAAATGGTTGTAATTCAATAAACAAACAGGAACACACAATTTATCCTCAAAATGCTGTAATATTTAGTTTAAATTGTACCTTGAGATGCCGCAGACGACTGAAAGAATGTTTGGCTGCCAAGGTGACAAGTTAACTAAGTTAGAAATAAATGTACTGTACTGGTAACCTATAGGAACTTTTAAAGTACATAGTTTGATGTACAGTGAGGGACAATATTAAGTCCCACCCATGCGTTTTCTACTTGTGATTATTTCATTGTTTTTATTAAAGAAAATGAAAATCTTCATTGGAAATTTTCTAGGTTTTGGACCATGAAAGTTTTCATTAAAAAATATTTAATATTTTTTTTAAATACAATGAAATAATCACAAGTAGAAAACGCATGGGTGGGACTTAATATTGTCCCTCACTGTACATAAACTCGTATAATAGTACAAAAGTGTTCTAGCAGCATATTGGAACCTTGAAATCTTTGAGTAGTTTGTTGTATTTATTTAAATAAAATGACAATACATTGGTAGATTGGATACAGGGGCGAATATAAGGGGGGGGCGAGGGGGCCCGGACCCCCCCGAAATTTCCCAAACACATATACATATATAGGGATATACAGACATCAGCGCAACAAATTTTCCGCAGGATGGAAAACTTGGTTCCGCAAAGGAAAAAATATTCCGCAAAAAATTTCGTGTGAAAAAAAATTTAGTTTCTTAAAAAAAAAAATTTTCAGTTCGGGCCCCCCCCCCCCCCCCCGAAAAAAAATTTCTATATACGCCCCTGATTGGATAAAAAATGTGAAAGAAATGTCCTGATAACTTTTTTTGGGGGCTGGGCCCCTTTTCCTTCAACTTTGGGCTACACAATTGTTGTTTTCATTCATCTATTTGTAAAATTCTTTTATTTTTTTAGACACTCACTATTTCAACATCATATTAATCCAAAAACTAGCTCAATGGTCGCTGACTAAAGGAGCAGAATTTAAAAAAAAAGGTCCAAAAGCGTCATTTTTTGGCGATTTAATTTTCCAAATTTTTCAAACTCTGATTCTGGAATGTGAATTTGAACCTTGGTTTGATAAGCCTCACTTAAAACCCTGATTAATGATTTGTTTAATGATTTGTTTTTAAAGATCTATATAATTGGGCCAAAGAAAGAAAAACTTGGAGAGAACATGTTATTGCCTTTTGGGTAATCTCAAGATTCTTCTTCATCTGGTCCTTTACAAGGGCGGATCCAGAGGAGCTTCTCGGGGGGGGGGGGGGGGGGGTTATTTTAAAAATAAAATTTTATTCCTAACAAAATATTTACCCCCCTTGTATCCGCCCTTGGTCCTTTAACTCATTAAAAAAAAAAAAAAAAAAAAAAAAAACCAAATAATTAAATAAACGGTTAGTTTCGTCCACTCATTCAACAGATTTTATTGATTTTTCATTTCATTCCAGGCATCATTTTTAAAAGTTAACCCTTAAAGAATTTTTATTAATCCAATGCAACTATTGTTTGTTGAATAACATTTTTACTTTTCTTTTTAAGCAGCAAAACGACCAGGGGCACAATTTTGGTCCAGATCACACGACGGAAGGCTTGTATTTAAGTTGACGATGAAGAGGTCAATTTATATTAGATCACCTCATTGAAGTTTTACGACCGAAGGGAATACTTCAAAAGGCAATGGGTAAATTTTCTCACATTTCTTCTCTTTAATGAATTTATGACATAATTATAAGGTCAACAAGAAAAAGAACTAGATGGGTTTGTAAAATATTTCATTATACTAATTTTTATAATGATTAAAAATATTTCTTTATTTTAATGAAGTTTTAATTATCTGTGATGGCGTTAGGAATCTCTCAAATTATTTAGGCTAGCCGCAAATTGAGGCGGGTACGATGCGGCGCGACACAGCGCGTTTTTGTAAACAATACAAGTCAATGGATTGGCGGAAATTGGCGACATAGCTAGTGCGTCCTGACACGAGTCGCGTATAGCAGTTGTTGAGACACAGTTTCTCGCGACGCTTTTCAATTTCATTCCTTTTTTCACCACTAAAATGGCAGAAGAGAAGTTAATAGAGGCGGTAAAGGAACACAAGGAGTGAAAAATTAATTTTTGACCAGTAAAATGGTATTGGATATTGAAAAAATTGCGAGAACTTTACCCTTAATAGAGCCAATCAAATCCAAACCTCAGCGTTTCCCTAAATCGCGCGTCTCAATTTGCTGATCACCACGCGGCGCGTGTAGGACGTGCGCGTCGCGTCGCTCATGCCTTGTCACCTCACACGCGCCTTACGCGTCTCAATTTGCGGCTAGCCTTAATTGCTCTCATTGCTTATTGAAATGATACAAAAATTTTATATAAAATAATTATGAAAAACATGTAACCAAGTAACTTATTATATCGACAGATCCGTGGTGCGAGTCCCGGCGGTACCTACCTTTTTCGCTTATTTAAATTAATATAATACTTGGTTATATGTTTTTCATAATTTCTTCATGGACTAACACATGATATATGGACCCTGTTATGCAATGGTGTGTCAAAGACCAAAAAAATTCAAAATTGAGTTAAGCACGGAATATTGTTTCAAATGCTTTAATTAATAGTATTCCAATGTAAACAAAAAACTTTATTGTTGATTTTCTCAAAACTCGATGTTTGGTCTTTGACACACCATTGCATAACAGGGTCCATATATGATTCTTTAAAATAAAATAATTATTTTATGGAAATTATTAAGTTGTAGACCTGCTTATTTACATTTTTTTCAATAATTATAATTATTTTTTGGGTTTATCTTACTCTTAATTAACAAAAATGGAAACAGTTCAATTTAAATCCTTTTCAATAAATTCATGTATTTGCGTATTTATTTCAGAAATACTTTTTTGGACATTAAAAATCCACAAGACTTCTTTGGAAAAGGACTACTCCCTCATTTTGAATTGGATTACAATGAATTTTTAAAGCCCAGAGCCAATTACTCACAGGAAGATTGTACAGGCATGTTGTTATTTTATTTTTTTCTTATTAATATATTATTGACAATGACTCTTTCTAGAGAGGATGATTGGACAGGTTTAGGGAAAAACAAAAATAATATATTTTTTAATTCAATAATAAACAGTAATTGAAGACAGTGACGTCATTTGGAGGAGGGCATTGCTTGCTTACCTCCTCTCAAAGCTTCTGATTTCTATTTAATTCTATATTCTAATTAAAAATTCAAATAAATTTTATATAAAAGAATATACATAAAAATTTTTACTAATAAATTCAAGAAAAATAAACTTTGCCCTTCTCTCAAACAAAAGTTGAAATGACGCCACTGAATAAAGAATAGAATAAAAATACAGATATTACATTTTTAATTTTTTTATTTTTCGGATTAATTTAAAACATGAATTAATAGTATCTTATTACGTTATAATCTTAATTTATCACAATCGGAACAATATAATTTTACTAAACGGAACATTAACTTGTTTTCTCCATTCCGGTTCATTATAACCTTTTGATTATAATGCAAAAATAGTTTTATTAATGATTTTTGTTGATTTCATCCCAAAATTTGGATATATTTTACATATAAAAACAAGCATTTTTCAATAACAATTTATTAATTCGTTTTCATTTGGAAGCCAATTTCTTTTTATTTTAATCATAATATACAATTTGATTACATAAACGATTTGAAGACCACGGTGTTTATTCTTCCTTGATTTGTGGTTGAGGCAGGATAGCCCTTACCAGTCGATATACGAACACGGAGGCTACTGCCCCAATGCACGCCCCCATCCAATATACCATGGTATGCTCCATCCAAGTGTGTCCTTTGCAGCCAAGCTTGAGCGATGTGGCCAAAACCGGGTTGAAATAGCCTCCTGAGGTGTCGAATGCTTTAAACAATTAAAAATGACATTTTGTTAATCAATTTTCATATTATTATTTAATAGTAATCATGTGAAACATTTTTTGATTCTTAAGGGGCTTCAGAAGGGCACATTTAGTCCGAAACTGCTGAGGAATTTTAAAGTATTTTTTATGCGGTTTTTTAATGATCGAGCATTTTTACATAATAGAATGCTTTTTTTTTAATTATGATAACAGCTTGCCTCCTGAAGCGCCTTAATTTATTACAAAAATAATCTGTCTTTTTTGTCTTTTCTCAACTTGCCAATTTCCTTTTCGGTTATTCTAAAGTAAAAATTTTCTTTAATTTTTTCAGAAGAAGCGGAAAATTTCCCAATTAATCTTTAATTGAAAAAGATACCTGCAACGACAAGAGATGTGCCAATAAATGCATCTAGTGCAGTGGCGAACCTTGGTTTCCGATCAGCAATTAATCGTGATGCCACGCGACAAATGCAGGTAGCGAAGCCTTCAATTAGAGCACCTAAAAACACACTTACCTAAAAAAAAAAATAAATACCAATTTATATGAATAAAAATGAATATAAAATGACAGGAATATCAGATTCTTAAATTATCTTGTTGAGAAAAAAGAAAGCAACAATTGTTTCATAAATGAAATTTAGCTTTACGTCGTATTATTTCTTTTCTATCTTCGGTTGAAATTTTATTTTGCTTGCTTGGGTTTAATCCAATCAAGTGAAAACTCTGTAACACGTTTGGAAACATCGTGGGGATAAACTTATTTCTAATAAACTAATCAAAGTTGATTATGAAATCAGGTAAGGATAAATTGCGAGATGTTAGTTTTGATTGAGCTTAGTTAGACATGTTAGATATTGTTATCGTTATAAATTAAACAAGAATCTCATTTTAATTAATTAGTGACTAAATTTTCAATGATAATTTCACCTTCTAAAAATTATTTGCTCTGTTTTCAGAAATACAATGTCAAAACCGAACGATGAGAAAATTGGCCCAGAATTACAAGGGACATGAAGGCTTAGCGGAAATGTCAAATCAAACGGCACACTAAAGAACGGATCGCCTAAGTAACTAAATAAGTAAGTATTCGTGTTTAAGTAAATTATCGTTTAAAATCTAAGGCCATTCAAGAATCAAGCAAACAGCTTGGAAGGAAGGGTTGTTACTTTTGTGAATGGGAGGAAAGTTAATTAGGGTGACCATACGTACCGTTTTTTTTTTTCATATTTCTCGGCCGTACCGTCGTTTTAATCAAAATGTCAATTTTGTCCCGTTTTTAACAAACTATAGTTTTTGTATAAATATTCCCCTCAACGTCTAACTAAATTTTTGTATCAGTTCTGTCACTCCAGAATAATTGTTTGGAGAATTAGTATGTTTATGTAATAAAACTTTTTTTTTATAATCTTACTTTTTTTATGAATACTTAATATGTGAAGAGTTGAGAATTAGAAGGGGTCTATGAACCATTTTTTTGTATGCTATTATAAGCTTTATGTATATTATGCATAAAGACCTAAATGGCGTAGTCGGATAAAACCGAGACCCTAATGGTTTTTACTTTTTATTTATTCACTATGGGAATGAAACAGTCAAAATTTCTATTAAACTGATAAATTGGTCCCTTCTGAAGAAAAAAGCATCAAAATCAGTTGTCCATAGACCTCTATAACACCGTCCCGTTTTTGTCACAAATAATATGGTCAGTCTAAAATTAATAAATATATTGATTAAGTAATTAATAAAAAACTAGTACGATTTTAGCGATACTTATTGAGAAGAAATTTCAAAAAAAGGTAGATTGCTTCAAAAATAAGGTGCTCACATGAAATGGTTAAGTAAACACTGAGGGACGGTTAACGATTTGCTTGTTATTTATAACAAAGGGCAGGGAGGTTCTTAAGCCAACAAATTTGCTTGCTGTATAATTGAATGGCCCTTAATTGATAATACACCTTAATTTCAAAAATGGAGGATATACTATATACATATTTTCGGGTAGATTTTGATTTAGTTACTGGTGTCAATTCGAACAATAGGCCAAAAAATTCTAAAAAACATCTCCCTATCCATATTTTTGCAAATTTATGTTTACAAATTCAAATGCATAATATCTTTTACAGATTGATATCATATCTTTATCCTTCTTAAAAGCATTAAAAATACATTTGATTAAAAAATCAAATATATTTTTGAAATTGAAAAAAATAGTAGAAACTCAATTAACCGGATCTTAGTCATCCTAATCGCTTGGAGTCGAGGATTTTTTAATCCTCACAAAAAAATAAAGATTAAGAAAAATGATTTCCTTAAACCTGGCTTGTTTTGAAACTTTTATTTTGATTGTTTATAATTCTAATTTTATTTTCCCGGATTTTAAAATTTATATGTGATTATCGGATTTGTTTCCTCTTAGTCGGGCTAATCGAGTTCTACTATAAATCTAAATATGCCAAATTTTTATGACCCACTTGCAAATCGGCAGTGCATTCTCCATATGCTCGGTCCTTATGTGTCTTCAGCATTTCCAGGCCCCAAATTAATTGCACATACCTGAAAATTATTGTTATATAAAAATCAAATGTTTATTAATTAATCTTATTGAATAATTTTTCTTGTCTTGTGGGTTAATCGTATATTCCGATAGATTGGAAGCAAATATTGAAACTAATTCAATTAATATACAGGGTCTAACACGATAAAGTCGACAAACTCCGGGAGGTGATTCTACACAAAAGTGGTTAAAACCGTCCAAAATTGGTTTTAACCACAAAATTAATTTAAATTGTATTGGATACCAATCAATTTGAATAAATAGAGACGGGGTCTAAATGGCCTCCGATACCGTAATGGTCTTAAATAAAAAAAAAAAAAAATATCCTGACAAAAAATCTGGTGTGACAAACGGAGAAAACAACTTTCAATTAGTGAATGTAAGAGAAAGTTTGTGTTGTGCCAGTCACACCAGATTTTTTTTTTCAAAACTTTCAACTTTTAATTGAAACTATTGGTCCGAAATTCTTGAAATTTATGTTTAGTTATTTTTAAATTCAGTTTTTTAAATCTTCCATTTCTGTATGATTTATGTTTTATGTAATTATGTAATTTTTTACCGAAATATAAGTATACTATATGAAATTTATTTGTTTATTCGAATAAAAACCACTGGTCGAAATTGGATTAAAAGGTTAAAACCGGTTTTAACTACCCCTTGGTTTTTACCTAACCACCCTGCTTTTGTGGTACGTATTCATCATTAAAATTTAATGAGCTTTCCAACGCTTTTCCAAATTAGCTGTACGGCCAATAGTTTAGGGAATAAGACAAGTATTTTTGAAGAAAACTCGTCTCTTTCGGGAAAAACTCAAAAATTGAGATAAAGGCCAAACGGTTGATAATTAGACCATAGTGAAGAGGAACTTTTTTGTTGCTTTCGAGATGTAAAATCACCTCCCGGAGTTTGTCGACTTTATCGTGTTAGACCCTGTATTTAATTTTCAAAACAATATCTAATAGGATGCCATGGATACAATGCCATAACAAATTTGTATGTGTATGCCCTTTTTACAATAAATAAAATATGTGGGTCGGGTCAGAACTAATTAAAATTTATTTAAAACATGAACTGTCTATAATAATCAGAACATAAATTGAATATTCAAATCTAATCTCTATATAATAATTTCAAATAAGAAATTAAGATACTTTAAAAGGAGAATTAAATCCAATTAAAATAACACAAGGTTTTTTGTTTCAATAATTTATTTAACACTTTATACGTATTTCGACACATCTTGTATCGAAATACGTATAAAGTGTTAAATAATTTATAGAAACAAAAAAACCTTGTCTTATCTTAATTGGATTTAATTCTCCTATTAAATCATAATGTTTCAACTAGAGCCAAAGGTTACCAGTTTAAAATTAATTAAGATACTTGTTTTCGGTAAATTGTGATTTATTTACATTTTATACAAATAAACCATAGTTTACCAAAAAAACAAGTATATTTTACTAACTATGAAAGCTTTCAAATACTCTGAAAATTTGGTATTACTACCCCCCCCCCCCCCCCACAAAAACCGCACTTGCCTACTTTGCCTAGTGGTAAATCCGGCATTGACCACTACATTCTCATTGTCTGTGTGGGAAATTTTCACAAGCAAAATGATGCTTTGAAAAACCTTCCTTCCTAAAAAGAGCAGCCCAATACTTGGATAACAAGAAATCAAGTTTAAAAATGAATATTTATTTGTATTTCTTTTATGTTTGTATGGGCTGTTTCGTATTAAACAAAAGCAAACTTTAAAAGCAAAAATGGAAATTTAAGTTTTTCGGTGTCTAGAATCAGAATTCCAGCATTAGAACAGAAACAAAAAAAAAATTTTTTTGTTGACTTGCGTTATAATTTCGATTTTTTCTTTCAAATTTTCATAAATAGGCCTAATAAATAATTTATATTATAATATTAGGCGTTTTTAAATAAGAGTTGGCAATTTGCCAATTTGTTGATTTACAAAGGCTCTATGGTCAAAAGAGCTAGGCCAAGTTGTCCAATCAGACAGAAGCGCCCTCTCCCTATCAATCAGCAGGGTCCCGAGTCTAAGCTTTTGGCGCCAAATTCATAATATATTCAATAGGTGAATCCAAGCCCGCTTCAGTTGAGCTCCGGCTCTCTTCAAAGACAATGTCTCCGCGTTACATGTGCTAATTAATTATTCCTGCCTTCATAAGCACCTTGGCGTCGGTTGGTGGTTGACGCGTCCACGTGTCGCTCCGTAAAGAATTCGAATTTCTTCTAAACTTTAAGGCCATTTTCGGTAAATTTCAGTTCATTCGTTATATTTAAGCATATAAATAGTTTCTTCACTTTATTGATATATCAACAGGAATATAACAAATATAATTAGGCCTATATATTATAATATATCAATCTTTCAAGTTGATTATTTTTAGAGAGCTATTTATTTATATTGTATCAGCTGTTAATTAATATTCAACAAAAAATGTCTCGATTTAGACTTAGTCAAAATATTCTTCTATTTGAACTTATTCGATGATAATTAATTTGTATTTTTATCTGCACCCCTTCGGAAATTATTGGCGCGAACGTCATATATGTAATGTTCGTGTTAATAACTCAAAAAATATTATGAGAAATTTGAAATTTGGCGAAAATATTCTTCTATTTGAACTTATTCGATGATAATTAATTTGTATTTTTATCTGCACCCCTTCGGAAATTGTGGGCGCGAATGTGATTATAATGCAATGTTCGTGTTAATAACTCAAAAAATATTATGGGTAGAAATTTGAAATTTGGCGAAAATATTCTTCTATTTGAACTTATTCGATGATAATTAATTTGTATTTTTGTCTGCACCCCTTCGGAAATTATGTGCGCGAATGTCATATATGCAATGTTCGTGTTAATAACTCAAAAAATATTATGAGTAGAAATTTGAAATTTGGCGAAAATATTCTTCTATTTGAACTTATTCGATGATAAATTTGTATTTTTATCTGCACCCCTTCGGAAGCCAAAATTTTCTAATTACTTGTTAAGAAACAAATATAAAATTTGAATCAATGGGAGAATATTTATTTCTCTTTGTATTTCTCTTGAAAATTGATTTTAGGGTGGATAATTTTAATTATACAACAAATTAAAAATAATGCTTAAAATATTTTATTTATTGATAATAGGGGTGGGTAAATAAATTGAGTCCTTTAAAAATTTTTTACTTTGAAAAATAAATAAATAACACTTGGAAGTATTTTATCATTTGGGGTTAGTTTTAAGGGTGGATAAATTAAGTAAGTCTTTTATTGATTATTTAGCTTGAATTTATCCGTAATAAATAATGAAATATAAAAAATTACGCTTGGATGTATTTTATGTAATAGATGGTGAGTTTTAAGGGTGGGTAAATATGTGTGTGTAAAAATGTGTCTGAGTCTTTTAATAGTTATTTAATTTCGAATTTATTCCCAACGGAATAAAACCCCGTTAGTTTGCAAGTAAATAGAATTTTTATAAAAAGAGAATTTATTTGATAATTTCTGCCTGCTTGTTTTCTGCCTACCTGTCAGGCGGTCTCGGTCTTTCAGTTGTTTTTGACTCGAGTCATGAGTCATTCGGTTCTCTCTTTCTCTCACGTGTGTTCAGTTTCTTTGTTATTTGTGCAAATAAGACGTTCATCCACCAACCTCATTACGTCCCGTTTGGTCATCTTATTATTAAGGTATTGAATATTTCCATATCTCATTTGCATAACGAAATAAATTTATTTTTTCAATTTTTTTTCTCTCTTAAAATATACGTATAAAATTATCCAATTTTTAAAAAAAATATCTCTATAATGAAGTCGTGTATCCAGGGGGTAAAATAAGAAAGGGTGTGAATCGCCCCTTCTAATAAATAAAATAGTATTTTTCTTTAAAAATAACAAGAAAAAACGAGTTTAAAAATAAAATTAACTATTTTTTTAATAAAATTTTACTTTTAAGCAAATGGATTACTTTCTCACCCTCCCCACCCTCCACCCCTCTAATAGAGAATTTATCTCTTCTATAATATTTAATAAGAAATTATTATTAAATAATTGAAAATATAAATTCTTCAACTTTTATCTCTCGTCAGTGATATAGTAACAAGTGTGATTTTTGGAGTTGACATTTTTTTTTTTTTTTTTAAATGCCTGTGTCTGAATGCGTGCTTTTTTTTCTTAAGCAGTTTCTGCACTCGCCTCCCCTTATTATAAGTTTAAAAAATTCATATGATTTTTTTTTCTTTAATGTGTTGACGTTTCTGAGTCGTAACATGGCACAAGCCTGTATATCCGTCCTTCGTTACGTGAATATATTTCTTTTGTTTGTAGTTTAATATAGAATTCGATCCCCCTCGGCTCACGCATCCCTTTATAGAAATTGATTAATTATTAAAATAAATTAATGAGTAAAATCCCATTTGTTTTTCTCATGAAAACCTTTTAGAATTTTATATTAAAATTAATTTTATTTCTGTTTGTTTAAAAACCACCCCCTCACCCCTAAGTTATTTTCCGGCTCAACAAATTTTCTTAATATACTTTATTTGATTATTTGATTGAGGAAAAATAATTCAAATTTTTTTTTGACTAGCAATTTTTTAAAAAAATCTGATTTTTTTCATACTTCATTTTTTTATATTTATTTATTTCTGATACACAAAGAGACATTTAAAAAAAAAATTCATAATTGATGAAACTTTTTTTCAGGCCCCGAGATAATGTCTTCAGATTCTTAAGTAAAATGACCTCCTGAATTTAAATATGACCTCCGTTTTCCCCCACCACGTACCGTTTTCGGGGGAGAGCCCCCTACTTATTTCCACCCCTTTTCGTTAATTATAGGGCCATTAATCAAATTTGGAGGGATGAAAAGGAATATTTTAGCCCTAACATTTCTTCAGAAGGTCTAGAGAAGTTAAAAGTTAAAAAACATTAACATTTGGATCCAAGGGGGGGATGTGGGGGGAGGATTTTGTCACTTAAAATGCAAAAAAATCATTAAAAATGATCGATTTTTTCTGATTTTTCACAATTTTTTCACTGATTTTCTACATATTCCATACATAGACCCACCTTACCCTTCCTTAAACATCCCTCAACTAAAAAAAATATATAAGATAAAGCGGGTGGAGTGTGAGCGATTCCGAAGTCCTTACAAGTAGATGGAAGATTCACAGCTCCTCGATTCACAGTTGGTCAAATTGGCAAATATGCGGCTATAACTTTCATTTTTTTGGGCTGATCTCATCAAATTTAAAGTTAAATATACGGATTCTTCTATGTCCTTCAATATTTCCATATTTTATCTAAAGGGGTAGAAATTACTTCTTGTCAAAGTTTGAAAAAAAATTATAATCTATGAAATATAAAGTTACACTTTTGTAAATAAATCAGGAAAAATATGACATTTATAAAAACCAAATTTGTTTAAAGAAACCCTTTACTCAAGGGGCACATTTTTTTTTTTTTTTTTTTTTTTTGGAAAAATACAAGTATTATTCTAATAAGTAAAGTTAAAGAAAATATCTTTTAAATATAGAAAATATATTATTTTAAATTAACAAAAAAATAAAAAACATTACATGCATACATACTTGTATTTTTCGAAAAAAAAATTGTGCCCCTTGAGTAAAGGGCAGTCTACCCCATGTAAATTTTTCTTTAAATAAATTTCGTTATTATAAATGTCATATTTTTCCTGATTTATTTTCAAAAGTGTAACTTTATATTTCATAGATTATACAATAATTTTTTTTTCAAATCGGAATCGCTCACACCCCACCCTCTTTATCTAATAAATTTTTTTTTTAGTTGAGGGATGTTTAAGAAAGGGTGAGTTGGGTCTGTCCGCTGGAATATGTAGAAAATCTGTGAAAAAATCAGAAAAATCGATCATTTTTAATGATTTTTTGCATTTTAAGCGACAAAATCCTCCCCCACATCCCCGTTATTTGTTTCAAAGGTTTTATTAATTAAAAATTAACACTTGATACGTATTTCTTATTATATATATTACAATTTCTTGTCATCTTCATTAATGCATCATTTAGATTTGGGTTACCTCCAAAATTTGGAATAGATTCTATATGTAAATCGTGTCCCAAATCTAAAATATTAGATATTGTATCCGAATTCCATTCATTATTGATGATGACAAGGAATTGTCGAAATACGTATCAAGTGTTAATTTTTAATTAATAAAACCTTTGAAACAAATAACCTAGTGTCCAAATGTTAATGTTTTTTAACTTTTCACTTCTCTAGACCAGCGTTTTTCAAACTGTGAGGCGCGCCTCCTTAGGGAGGCGCGGACTAGTCTAAGGGGAGGCACGAATATTGGCCACCAAGATCAATTTTCCAAATGATTGCTAGTTTTATAAATAAAATAATAAAATAATTTAGAAGATTCTGGGACGGAGTTTTTAATTAAATTAATAAATATGAATAAATAAAAATTAGGTGTTAGCTGTGTCTTCTACACAGCCGGTGGCTTTTTAACGTGACAACGTCTTTTGCTTGACTTCAAAAAATTTTTTTTTCTCTTACCTATATTGAAATATAAAGAGAGAAAGTATTGTTTTTTTTTTTTTTTACTAGTAGTTTGTTTTCATAAATAAACATGTTCAAACATTTTCATTGAAACAATATATGACAGGTGTGGCCAAACTTTTATCTATTAAGGGCGACATATGCTTAAAAAATGAGGTTTTTCGAAAAAAAAATTAATTTTGGAGTTAGTTACTAGGGATTTTTTTATTTATTCTATTAGAGGTTTTCTTTCTGCACCAAATGACATCTCATTTAGTCTGATCTGATTAGCCGTTCAGAATCTACAGGGGTTTAAAATTTCAAATTAGAATTTACCGCAACGCGGTAAAATAAAATGATAGGAAAAAAATAAATGGGGTAAATCTTTAGCTGAAAACTCATTCTTTCTAACCGTAAATTTCCCATAATTATACCTCTTAAGACAGAGGCGTTATTCAAGCCAATAAACTTTTTCGTGCATGCCCCTCTAACATGCCACTATAGACACATGATTTGTAAGACGTTGTCACGTCAAAAAAAAAATATTTTTATATAAATTTATATTTTTTAGTATTAAAAAGTTTTGTTTTTGAATTATTTTATTAAATAGGTGGGGGGTCATACGATTAAATATTTTTAAGGGAGGCGTTGTATCATAAAGTTTGGAAGCCACTGGCCTAAAGTAAGACTCATTCTAGAAAATTATACTATGTGTAAAACCCAAGGGCGGATCCAGGGAAGTTTTTCAGGGTTTTAATTTTTTTCTGACTAGACGCGAAGCTCGCCGAAGGCGATAGCATTGTTAATTATTTTATTTATCAAGATTGGATTTCAAATTTCTTAAATAAGAATGCCTGGACCCCAACATATATAGATATTCTTAATAACGGTTATCGTAAAAAGTCGTATATGGCCTAAGTTGGCGAAAAAACTGTGTGAAAGTGTATGTGAATGTGAAAAAAGTGTGACTGTTAAAAAAAAAAATGATTGAATTAGTGGTTGAAAAATTGAAAAAAATTTTTTTTTTTTTAATTTTTTTTTTTTAGCTAAATCGAAGCCAAATAAATAGATAACATTCAAAAAATAGCGTTGATTATTATTTTGATTAGGGGGATGAAGGGTTGATTATTTAAGAAAGGCCTTGGAATATTCCAAATCACCTCTGATTAGCCGCGCCGGCTATTACCTGTTAAATATAAAAAAAGTTCAATCAATTGTTAATTATTTTATTTAAAAAGATTGGATTAGGGGTTAAAATTGAAAAAATCTTTTTTTTAATTTATTTTAGCTAAATTGAAGCTAAATAAATAGAAAACATTCAAAAAATAGCGTTGATTATTATTTTATAATATTAAGGGTTGATTAGGGATGAGATGAAGGGTTGATTATTTAAGAAAGGCCTTGGAATATTCCAAATCACTTGTTGACATTCTTTTCCAACTTTAAATATAGTTAGATTAGAGTAAAAGGTTTTTTTTTTCTTTTTAATAAAAAGGGAATTGTTATTTTGATCTATTCAAAACAAACAGAGAAAGACAAGTCTCGTTCAGTTGAGTGCGTGGCCTGATGGCAGGCGGCGAGGTGATTATCAAGTTGTGTTTAAAGTGAATAAAAGTGAATAATTAATATAGTGTAACCCACCCTGACCACCCCGTCAGCCAACACACCCTCTTGAGAGTCTTATTAAAGGTAATTATTATGCATTTTATCGTTGAAAAAAAAATGATAGAAACAAACAATTTGACTGCAAAAAACGATTCTTTTGAATATGAAATTAAATATTTTGTATTTCACTAAGGGTAGAGGGAGAATATAAGCTGTTGAAATGGGGAGGGGGAGTGTAGATATCATTGAAAAAAAAATTAGTTTTTTATTTTTTATCTTTTTTTTTTTTTAAACACCTTTTTTTCTCATTCACATTCACACCGTCTTTTCGGCAACTCAGGCCATATAAGACTTTCTACGATAACCGTTATTAATTAATAATATACATATTGGGGATCCAGGCATTTCAATTTAAGCCATTTGGTATCCATTTCGGACTGCCAGAGATCCGAACCCTCGACTTTCGGTATAGAAGGTAGGCAAGCTACCAATTACACCAAGCCTGAGGCAAGGGCGGATCCAGAGGTGTTTCTCGGGGGGGGGGGGTAATCTGGTGTGACTCGTAGCACAGCACACTATTTTTTTTTAATTTCGGTAATAAATACACATCAAATTTTTAAGTATTAATTTTAAAAATTTTACATTAAAAATAAATTTTTTTGCGAAAAAGAGGTATTTTTTTCGAATATGGGAGGGGGGGTAATTACCCCCTTTACCCCCCCCCCCCCCCCCCTTTGTATCCGCCCTTGGCCTGAGGGCATTTTTAAAAATCTTTTCTTAAGTCACCATTATTTACCATTATATTCTTTCTATATGGCCTATTTTTTGTTAATCAAATTTCCTTAATATACTTTTTCACAGGGGTGGATTAAGGGTTGAAAATTAAAATAAAATAATTTCAAAATAAAATAAAAATTAAAATAATTATTTATAGATGTATTCAAATTATTTTGAGAGTAATTTCGCGTTGAAGGCTCGCATTTCCTTAAAGGGGGGGTGGTATGAAGGCATTAACCAGGGGGGTTAATGTCCCATCCCTTATAATGCACAAAAATATTAATATCTTTTTAATACTTTTACTAAAAAATAAGTGCATTCCGTTTGAGTTAAAATTTATATTCAATATTTAGCAAATAGCATAGTGGGGTAGAATCATTTTAATTCTATTCTAAAATTTCTTATTACTGGGGCGGAATTAATTTTTGAAGATTTCGAAACACTCATAAACAGATAATAATAATCGTGCGTAACTTAGGAACCCTTCGAATCCCTTGCAGAATTTTGTAGGAATTTTTTTCATTAGGTAGAAAAGTAAGATATGATTAGTCCACTTAGAATTTTACTGGGGTGAGTTACCGCATCTTTTTGTAATATATAGAACTAATCTCAATTCGGATTTGAATTTTTACTTTCTCTTATCTATATGTATAAGTTAATATACATATATATATATATATATATATAGAAAGTATTGGATTCATGTCAAAAATTCGATGTCGAGATTTTGATGGATATACACGTTTTGAGGTCCCCTGAATCCAAAAAAATGGTTTTCGCGACATGTTCTGTCTGTGTGTCTGTTTGGGTTCAATTTAAAGCATGGAGGAATTGAGCTAGGAGGTTGAAATTTTATATTTAAGTAAGGCACCCCCTAGGGCGTGAAAATAAGATTTGAGAAAAATATTTTTCTTCAGGAATGAAAGCTAGAAAAAATTCTGGTTTCGTTTTCTTCTAACTTTCATTCCTGATACAAATTCCACCAGCCATAAAATACCCATATACCAGCGTTTTCCAAACTGTGAGGCGCGGACTAGTCTAAGGGGAGGGCCGAATATTGGCCACCAGGACCAATTTTCCAAATGATTGCTAGTTTTAATATAAATAAGAATAAATTTAAAAAAATATTTTTATATAAATTTATATTTTTTAGCATTATAAACTTTTGTTTTTGTATTATTTTATAAAATTGGATGGGGGGGGGGGGGGAGGCGTCATAATATTAAATATTTTTAAGGGAGGCGTGGTAACATAAAGTTTGGAAACCACTGCTCTAGACCTTCTGAAGAAATGTCAAGGCTAAAATATTCCTTTTCATCCCTCCGAATATGATTCATGGCCCTATAATTAATGAAAAGGGGACTCTCCCCCGAAAACGGTACGTGGTGGGGGAAAAACGGAGGTCATATTTAGGTTCAGGAGGTCATTTTACTTAAGAATCTCAAGGAATTATCTCAAGGGTAAATTTTTGGAAATATTTTGTAAAATTGAAAAATATTATTTTCTCGTCTTTTTGACGTGACAACGTCTTACAACGCATGTGTGTTTAGTGGCTGGGTAGGGGGCATGCCCAAAAAGGTTTAACGGCTTGAATAATTGGCCACACCTGTCCTATATTGTTACTATGAAAATGTATGAACATGTTTGTTAATGGAAACAAAGTGAAAAAAACAATATTTTCTCTCTATATATTTTAATATAGGTAAAAGAAAGTAAAAATATTTTGAAGTCAAGCAAAAGACGTTGTCCGGCTGCGAGTGCCAACACCAAATTTTTCTCACAGAATTCTTAGCTATATTTTAGATTATTGCTTCTTAACAACACCCCCAGAGGTGTGAGAAAGTATTTTGACGGGGTGCTAGTCGATTTATAGAAATCTTTCTATACAATTTTATATTTTTACTTTCTTTCCGTAATACACCAACAACTTGAAAATTTACAAATGTGAAAGTGATAACATTTTTTTTTTTTGGTCGATCGGTTATTGGGGGTGCGAGAATTTTAAGCCTCCAAGGGCTGCTCGTTACTGAAAAGTAATTGCTGTTTTAGATAATGAATTTGGAAATAAAATTTTTCCTTCATTCACTCATCCATTATCATTTTTTTTTTAATTCGGTAAATTTTAGTTGAGTTGAAATTAAAAAAAAATCTGGTCTGACTTAACGCACAGCACGAAACTTTCTCTTAACTTCCGTAATCGAAAGTTGTGTACTGTGCTGTCCCACCAGATTTTTTTGTATCGAGATTTAGTTCCCCATAACACCTTGACCACTTGAGTTTCAAAATAAAAAATCTGGTGTGACTTAACGCACAGCACACAGTGCACAGTATAAGAGGCCAAAAGATTTTTTTTTTTTAATTCGTTTTAAGGTCTTTTTCGGCATCGGAGGACATTTAGACCCCGTTCCTATTTATTTCAATCGATTGGTATCCAATTCAATTGAAATAAATCGCCTGGGACGGGACGACCCTTGTCCTTTGGTATCAGAAGCCAATGAAAGAGATTTGACAATATGTTTTCTCTTTTGCAGATTCTGGTCTCTGCAGTGCAACTGGAATTTACATCTGAGGGGCGCAAGGAGCTTTGAGTGACATTCAACACTTCGAATGCAGTGCAACTGGGATTTACAGCTAAGCCGAAGGAGAACAGAACAAAGGTAAAATTTTGCATGGTGCAAGAAAAATTCTTTTCACACCTTAATTGTAGTTTAAAAGATTTAAATACAGTGGGAGGAGGGTGCACCATGCCAACGAGAGGGATTTTTTATTTTTGAACTTGCAGTTACTCCTCGTGAATCCAATAGTGGATGAATCAATGAGAATATCTTTCATTTTAGGCCTCTGTTGGATATTCGTTGTTGTTATTAGCTACTTAGGTGTCTTCTCTCTAATCTCTTTAGCTAGTTCGTTTTGTTAGTACCCCTTGATTGCTTTTAATTTAGGATCCGATAGAGAGCTAAAATTAATATTCTCGTTGATTTATTCCATGAACGATTTATAAGGAGATCAGATCTGTTTAAAGGCCCAGGTTCTCAAGTGTTCTTGTGTTTGCGAAGAGTTGTCTTTGCAATTCTTGAGGCGGAACCCGAGGGCTCCACCGATCTGTTGGTGGAGACGGGGTTAAATACAATACAACATTTATTCGCATTTTGAGTTAGGCTATGTAGAATCTCTTTCATTATTATATATTTATATAAAAAATTGTAAAAACTCAATTTAGCATAGCAACAGAGCAAAATCAAAACAAATAAACGTTTTGCATTATTTCTTTGGATAATGGATGAGCAAAGTTGTGCGCTCGGCTTAGTCCGACCCTTTATTTTTATTATTTTTATTTAATACATATTGTTTTTTGTAATAAATGAAATTAATTTATCTTTAATACCAATATTAAGACCTAACTAGTGTATTGTGAACGGTAAATACTTAGAGAAGATCAATTTTCTGGAAAATCAAAGGTAAATATTAATAAACATAACTCTAACATAATTTTTGTAATAATTGATTGATTAAAGCCAATACTAATTTAAATATTTTTTAGCACAGGAATCAGAATAATTCGACTCTACTATTATACTGCATCAACATCAGGCCATCGATGAGAAATTTAATAAACAAATTAAAATCAAATTTAAAAGTTAGATACTTGTATCTGGATACTGCCCAACTCTGGGTATGTGCAGGTGGGCAAGAATCATCCTGCATGTAGATCCACACAGACACTGAGAAGTAATTTGGCTGCCTACCTTCCAGCAACATTCAAAAACGAATTTCTACAAACTTTTTCATCTCCCGGATATAAAATTTAATAAGATTGAAAAAACGTGACATATAATTTAAATAAAGGTAATTAAAAATAATAAATATAAATATGAACTGACTTGAAAATGGCGACTCCACCGATGATCTGTGCCAATGTCTTGAGTCCGACAACACGTAATTCTGTTTTTCCCTCAACCCAATCTTCAAGATGGGTGTAGGGACATGCGGAAGCATCACCCCAATTCCACGACCACCAGATGGTCAACAGGAACAGCGTCTTCGCGTAGTTCTTCACCCCGAAGTTATCCGCCACTGGCACAGGCCAATCCGCGTCCGATCAATTGCTATATGCAATTACAATACACACAGGGGCGGTTCTATTGTATGTTGAAACTGAGCAAATTTAAGTTTCAAATCGCTTGACGTAGTTTAATGGCCATACTTAAATAAATTACAATAAAAATCGCGACAAATTTTTGGATTGATATTCTAATTTTAAAATTTAAATATGTTGTGTGTATTATATTTATTAATTTAAAAAGGTCTCTGGTCTTTTTTCAACTTAAAAAAAAAATTCGGGGGAAATTTTTTTCCAAAAAACCATTTTTGTAAAATTTTTTTTAGTTTGGTTTTTTTTTCTACCCCCCCCCCATCAGAAAAAAATTTTTTTTTTTTCCCCCTGCTAGGGAGTAAATCCTCCCCCCCCTTCAAAATTGTTAGGGGGGGGCCCCTTACACGGTCAATAATAATGAAATTATTTTATACAGAATGACATTAATAAGCATGTGATTCTGATAAAGCAATGTCATTATTATTATTGACTGTGTAAGGGGCCCTTAACTTTACATGAAAAAATGAATGACATAATGAAAAAGAGTAAAATCCAAGGATGGAGATGCCAGAAAAATAATCAATCAATTAATTCGCTTTCACTGTCGACGTTTCGGTCACCAATCGTGACCTTCCTCATGGAAGCCAACCTCGCTGTTTGGTTTTCTATATTAATAATACATAAGTATACTGCCGAAAAAATAATATCGCAACAAAAATACTTCGAAAAAAAAGACCAAGTTCTTACAAAAAAAAAGAGGGCTTAGCAGTAAAAAGAAGTGAAATTCAAAAAAAGGACCAAATTCAATAGAAGCCGGCGAACTTTAGACTCATATTTAGGCCTAAGACGTTATATTTTATTTTTAGAGAAATATGGTTCTAAAATTCTTCGACTTCTATTGAATTTAGTCCTTTTTTTGGATGTCTATTTTTTTATAAGATCTTGGCGTTTTTTTTTTACTAAGTATTATTGTTGGGATCAGTTGCGTAACTAGGTGGGGGCGAAGGGGGGCGCTCGCCCCCTCCGCCCCAGGCGCATCAAGCCTTTGGCGCCCCTCTATACCGACATAGGTGCCCTAAGGCATCTAAAATATAGCCCAGGAACGGTGATTTTATCATATTTTTTCCATAGATTGTTCAAAAACACGGATAGTTTTTTTTTAAATTATATTACAACTTAAAAAACGACGCCCTTGTTGACCTTCGCCCCCTCCGCCCTCAAAGGCTAGTTACGCCGCTGGTTGGGATAGACTATAATTCTTTCGACTGTATGTATTATTCATATAAAAAACGATATAGGGAGGTTGGCTTCCAGTCAATGAAGAATGGTAACCGAAACGTCGAGAGTGAAAACGAAATGATCTTTTAGTTTTTTAACGTCTATTTAAAATACGTATTTTTTCCACAAAATTTGCCGCTCCTAAAATTTGCCGAGGCGCGCGCCTAGTTCGCCTCTTCGGAAATACGCCCCTGCATTCAACTCAACCATCTCAATATCTGATTAAATAATTTAAACTTTCACTATTATTTTTTATTATAGTAAATAAAAGACTTTCTTGCTATTAAAGATCGTTTATTTCATTGATTAATAATATATTATACAATTAAATTGGATAGAGACGTAGAAGCCAAGGAAATTAAATAAAAATTTTTTATTTAATTATTAATCGTCGACAACCTTCATCAGGACGATTAATTGTTTAAATACAAGATGGAGAGTTATATTATAATAATAAAATAAACTATGTTTAAATCCAAGAAAAGTCCTTCATTTATAATCTCTTAATCTTGGGATATCATTTTTATTTTATTCTCCAAAATTTTTCAAAATTTAATTTGAAGTTTTTAGAAAATTAACAATGTTAGATAAATTTTTATAAATTATTATGGGAATTTTTAATTAGAGACCACATATAGAGAATGAGCAGTCGAAACGTTGTACAGTATTTATTAACAATTTAAATATACTACTATACAACATCTTGACTGCTTATTCTGCAGTCGTTTTTAAGTACTGTGCACTTGTTCCGACTCACAGTACTTGAAAACGACTGCAAAATTAGCAGTCAAAAAGTTGTACATTATTAAATTTATATTTTTAATAATTAATTAATACAAAAATTTGGTCTAATTAAAAACTCCCATAATAATAATAATAGAAACTACAAAATTTTTTATAAATTATTTGACATTGGGAGTTATCTAGTAAATGAAAATAATACCGTCACAGTTTTTTTCAATTCCCAAAATGAATAACGGGTGGAGAAATCGGACTTTTAAACACTTAAATTAACACACGTACTTATTTCTAAATTGAAATAAATATTAAAATTTAGAGTATACCTACCGATAATGAGCTCGAAACAACAGCCACATAGTTCGGCAGCCGCGATCGCCTCCAAAGCAAGTTCGCGTACCAGAGGTGGTCGTTCAGAGAGGAACTTTTCTACCAAAACTCGTCCGAAATGAGCCAATACCAGACATAAAAGGATGATTAATAAGGACCCGAAAAGCGGGGCCAATTCGTTGGCAGACATAGCTGCTGGCCTGTCATAAAATCAGAAACATTAATTAAAAGAATGAACGAAAAATAAATTATAGATATTCTTGTCATCGTAAGAGATTGATAGATTAGATTTGATGATTGTGAATGATCTCTAGATAAAGGCAGGTTCTGATAAAATTTCTTGGAGGCGTTTCGAAAAAATTTTAATATCTCATCTTCAATCCTGAAAACGTAGGCCTACAGCATATGATCGGGGTGGGTGGGGGGGGGGGGGGGGGGGGGGGGGCAAAGGGGGAAGGTTGGTGGGGCGGGGGGATTCATTTGTTGTTGTGGGGCGGTCGGAATTTTTTTTTCATTTTGGTGAGCTAAAGGGAATTCAAATTGGGGGGTAGATTTTATTTGTTGGTGAGGGTTAGGAAATTTTTTATTGTATCTTGTTTTTATTGAGCCTGAGGGCCCGGGGGTTAAATTTGTTTTTGGGGGGCGAATTTTTAAATTTGTTTGAGTGAGGGCGGGGTTCAAATGGAAATTTTTTAATTTTTGTTTTTTTGTTGACCCTGAGGGCAAGAAATATTTGTTGGGGGGGAAGGTTTTGTTTGGCTGAGGGTTCAAAATTTTCATTAAATTTTGTTTTATTGAGCCTGAGGGCCCCGGGGTCTCTGGAATTTCTAATTTGTTTTTTTAAATGTTTTATGAGCCCTGAGGGGGGTAAAGAGAAATTTCATTAAATTTTGTTTTTGGTGGGGTCTCAGAGAAATTTCATTAATGTTTTTTGAGGAGGCTGATTTTTGGGGGGGTCTCAAGAAATTTCATTAAATTTTGTTTTTATTTGAGCCTGAGGGCCCGGGTCTCAAATGGAAATTTTCATTAATTTTGTTTTTTTTTATCTAAATTTTCCGTTTTTATTGAGCCTGAGGGCGGGGCTCCAAAGAAAATTTCATTAAATTTTGTATGAGCTGAGGGGTAAAGAGAAATTTTATTAAATTTTGTTTTATTGGTGAGGGGGGGGAACTGCACATTAGGGTGGGCCGAAAAAAATTATTTTTTATTTCGAAGTTGTAATAGCTCGGAAAAGTTTCGAATTATACTGGGTATAGACAAAAAAATTATCAAAATCTGTTGACATCTTCCGGTCGCGCATAGGCCCTAAAGTTTGACAAAATATGAAAAAAACTTCATTTTTGCAATTATTTTTTTAATTTTTGAATTCACACCATAATAAAACACAATGTTTTTATGTACAAAAATAAAAATACTCTAACTATTACGTTAAAAAAAGTATATTAAAGATATTAAAAAAACTCGTAAAAATGTCACTTTTTCATTATTTTTGCAAATTTTGGGGCTTATGTGGGACCGGAAGATATCAAATGATCTAAACCAAATTAAAACAATGTTTTTAGTCTCTTTGTGAATGCGTTACAAACTATTATATTACAAAAACATCTATTTCAAAAATTAAAAAAATAATCGCAAAAATGAAGTTTTTTTCACTTTTTGTCAAACTTTAGGTCCTATGCGCGACCGGAAGATGTCAACCGATTTTGATGATTTTTTTTTTTTGTCTATATAATTCGCAACTTACAACTTCGAAATAAAAAAATAAGTTTTTTTAGCCCACCCTTATGTAGGAAGGGAAAATGACCAATATAATACAATTTTGAGTTGATCCTTAAAGGACCTCACCCTCTCGTCATCCCCTTGTAAATATATTTTCGTGCCGTTTAAATAACTTTTTATAAACTTTTGTAAATATCCATTTTATTAATTTATACATTTAAATAAACCTATTTGTAAGTAAATTTTGAGGAAAAAAATGTTGAATGAATAAATCTCAAAGTCATCATTAAGATTGATTCTTTGCAAGGGCGGATACAAGGGGGAGGGTAAAAGGTTAATTGCCCCCCCCCCCCCGAGATTTGAAAAAAAAAATACTTTTTTTCGCAAAAAAATTTATTTTTAATATAAAATTTTAAATATTAATACTTAAAAATTTGATTTGTATTTATATTCTGGCAAACAAGTACAGAATGCGCCTTTAAATTACCAAAATTAAGAAAAAATTGTGTGCTGTGCGACCAGTCAATCCAGATTACCCCCCCCCCCCCCTCGAGAAACACCTCTGGATCCGCCCTTGATTCGTTGTGTTATAAAATAGTTGAGCATCTCCTCTCTTAGATAATCGTCTAATATAAGAGAAAAAATTCAAATAAAAATTCTCTCTCTAAAGTAAATATTTACATCACCAAGGAAGTGGTCTTATTTCAATTTATTTTTATAGGGATAACAGTGCTTTGTTTTATTTATTCTTCCAATTTCATTATACTCTCTGCTACATTATAAAAAAAAATACTTTTTTTTGTTTTTATTAATTCAACTGACTGCATGTAAAAAAAAGATTTATTACCAAACTCTAGAATAAAGAATTTGTTGGCAGGATGCCGACAAACTCAGCTGGAATTAACTCAATGGATGAATCGCAGAACAATTAATAGAAATGGCTTTGAAAATAAATTGATTAATGCCTCCCAGTTATATATTATATGCAATAATAGTAAAGTGAAAAATCGATGTATTGTAACAGTCCTAGATCAAGATTTTCATATCTGGCGTATTTTAATTATCAATATTAAATCAATTGAAAAA
Organism: Euborellia annulipes; assembly: GCA_023213315.1. NCBI lineage: Eukaryota > Metazoa > Arthropoda > Insecta > Dermaptera > Anisolabididae > Euborellia > Euborellia annulipes. The sequence continues at coordinate 189,048 of JAKCPI010017027.1, forward strand.
ATAAATTTCTTCTCTTAGATTTTATTTTTAGAGACTGAGGGAGGTATTGTATTCATTCCAATTTAGTCTTTTTGAGTTTTATACACAAAAGAACTATTCAAGTTATTTGAAGCACGATTTAACTTTTTATTTTATTCAAATATATTGAAATAAAAAAAATACATAAACTAGTTGTTATTCAAAGGATGGTTGATAGTTGAGTTATACAAACATAGTTACGTTTGTTTAAAAGCTCAAAGGGTTTATTTTTACAAATTAACTATTCAACAGTGAATTTTTTCTGTGGTATTATTCTTGAGTATTTGGATAGCGCTGATTCCAAAAATGCCATCAGTTTTGCCCCATCAGGCATTGTTTTAGAGATATAGAGGAAAATAAATTTTAATAGAAAATTTGCTCTAAAGTGGATCTTATTTTGAATTTTCAAGATTTTTGTTAAGGCGTCACCCCTTAAAAATATGCAGATAGTTAAAATAGAATTCTTTGTTTCAGTAGTAGATGTGATTTAGTGGTGTCTCAAACGGCTTGAAGTTTAGAAAAATTGAATTTTTACAGTTTTTTTTTTAACTTTGGACACCCCTAATACAATTTTTCCGATCCCGGAATGAAAAAAAAAACATATTTACGATATTCTATAGTTCTTCATCTTCTCCAAAAATCATTCATTCTTGAAAATCTATTGATTTTTTTGAAATTATGAACAAAAATGTTATCAAAGTCATGTAAAGAAAAAACACTTTGGCTGCTAATCACATCCGCATTCAGGGTCCAAAGTGTTTTTTCTTTACCTGACTTTGATAACGTTTTTGTTCATGATTTCGATAAAAACTAATAGATTTTCATGAATGAATGATTTTCGGAAAGATGAAGAACAATAGAATATTATATTTTTATTCATTCATGGATCAGAAAAAATTTATTAGTAGTATCCAAAGTTTTAAGACTAAAAATTCGATTTTTCTAAACTTTGAGCCGTCCGAGGCACCACTAAATCACCTCCGATTGTACTGAAACTTGAATATTTCTATATATTTTAACTATCTGCATAATAGGGATGACGCCTTGAAAAAATCTTCAGAATTAAAGTCACTTTAAGAGCAAATGGTCTATTAAAATTTATTTTTCTCTATATCTCTAAAATTATGCCTTACAAAGAAAAACTAATTACACATTTGAATTCAGGAGCTACGTTTCCATAAGAATCACGAGTGAAACCCCCGGAAAAATAAATGTTATCTTTTTTTGTAGAACAGTGCTAGAGATGTATCATCTATTGCAATAGTAGTGAGACTAAAGCCCGGTAGTTAGGCAGCCCAAATAACACATGCACACTATAGCTTTCTTGTCTGTGTGAAAAATACCTTTTTCAAAGCAGACACGACCCTTTTCAACAAAAAAGTTTAAAAATAGTCATTCGGCCTATTGTCTGCTTTGAAAAAGATATTTCTCACACAGACAAGAAAGTTTTAGTGTGCATGTGCCATTTGGGCTGCCTAACTACCGGGCTTTAGACTCAATACTATTGCAATAGATGGTGTATGGTTTTTCTGCCTCTGAGGCTCCCTTCCGCCTCTTCTTTTCTACTTCATCACCGAATATCTTTGGCCCATAATTACATTGACTAGTCGACATTCTTTGTTTTGATTCAGCTACAAAATGAGGTCAGAGATTCTATTTCCCAAATTTATTAAACAAAAATATGTTTTTTTTTTAAACTTGCTTACTTGTTTTTAATTTCTCATTTCGAGATTTATTTGTTTTTTTTTTTTCATCAATTTTCACTCGTCAGATATTCGATCTCGTTGAAGTCACAGGATTTATAAATCCACTGTTTGCTCATTGTGCACTCTTATTTTGTCTTCAGGTCTTTGGGAGTTGGCATAGCAAATAGATTGATATTAATATATACAACTGAGTTGAGAATAAGTAGGGACTTAGCAGGGTTGTAGCAGGGCGTACCGAGACAGTTGGGGGCCTGGGGCGTCACTAGAAGAGGGAGGGTACAAGAGTTCAATGTGGAAAAATTTTTTTTCGAAACTTTATTTTTCCACCCTGCGGAAAATTTTTTTTCCGCTGCCCCGGGGCTTCTCAAAAACAAATATTTGGGGCCTGGGGCGGACCCCCCCCCTCCCTCGGTACGCCTCTGCTTTGTAGTCAGACTAAGCTCTTGGTTGCCATCCACTTTCTTAGGAGATCTAATTGTTAAATGAAAATTTACTTGAGATTCCTAGTCGATCGAAGCTTTTGTATATTATTATTTGATTAAAATATATGTCTCAAAAATTTCCAACTAAAAATTTGTTGTTTTTTTTTCTTCGGTGTTAATTTTTCTTATTTTGAAATGGATTCTTGTTAGATTTTTTGAAAATTTCTGTTGATTTTTCCAATTTGTTGGCCCGGGCCTCCTTGGCGATATTAAGAACCTTTTCAAATCAGTTACAAAACCCTATTTCAATCAAAATCTAAAGTGATTGATTATAAACCCGTATTAATTTGAAAAATTTTATATATATATTTTTTTTATTTTGGAGAGAAACCTTCATATTCCTCCAACTTATATTCATGGTTAATTAACTCGGAAAAAATTATAATTGAGTAAATATAGTAATTTTAAACAAATGTTGACTTCTAATCTATATTTTTAATCGAATGTTTATCAATTCCAAGGTCAAAATAAACGAAAAAATCAAATGTCTATGGAGCTGCGTCTATGGATAGAATATAAATCATTATGATCAGAGAGAGAGAAGAGGAAGGAGCCTATTATGTAGGGAACAGAATTAAGTGCGAATCCAAAATATTTAGGTCACCAAGAGAAAAACTTTTATATTAAAACAAAATCATAAACAATAATGAATCTAATTTTATATTGGATAAGATAGAGATATTGGACAAGTTATTATTTGTACTGTCCCGTTCTCTGAATTTCAATGTTAATTAAATAAAAAAAACTACCCTTATTTAAAAAATTTTTTAACAATTGAACCTTTGCCTGGAGCATTATTATCCTGTGAACTCGATGATGTGTGCCTCCTACCCTTGTCTCAGTAGGCCTATATACTATTTTTATGAAATTTAAAATTATTAATGCTTTTAAATTAATATCCGTCCATATTGATAGGCTTTATAATTTAAATAAGACGGAAAGTGAACCACTAACCCTTAGGTCATGAATCTGGAGCTTTATCTCTGCTCTAAGGGACAGTGGTTTTCTTTTGATTATTTATTAATGAGAAGTATATATATTTACTTGAGTAAGGTGTTTATTTTTAAACGAAAAGTTGCCTGGCGGTTCGGATTCCCTTGGCACTCATTTTCACATCACACACACATTAAAACAACTCCACTTTGGATAGGAAAGTAAATTATTACCTCGCGATGGACGCCGTCGCCGAGAGTTTGGCTGCGACTGATTTGCCTTCATTTGCAGATTTCGGCCTGGGAGGGCCGACCTCGTCTCCGACGGCGACGGCAACGGCGACGTTTTGGGTCCTTGCCAAAACATTGTTCAAGCCAAGTTTTTAGGGTTATTTTCGGGGATTGTTGATTGCCGCCCATTTGAAGAGCTTAGATGATCATCTATAAACAGGCAAACTTGGCTATAACTATACAATGGATTTATTTAAAGCCAACGAAAAAAAAAATATATATTGATTCTCTTGTAATTTCCTTAAGAAGAAAAAAAAATATTTTGTACTTTTGTATTTGTGTGTTGCGGCAAACGATAATGTGTTGATGAAGTTAAAAGCACCTTCTGAGAGATTTTTTTTTCTCTAAAGAAAACGTTCTTGCATTTTCGGCAAAAGAAAATTAATTTCTTTTTATTCACACATATCTTTGAAGAGGGTGACCACGTTTCGGACTCCAACTTAAAATGACTCTTGAAAAAAAAAAATTAATGATATGATACTCTCTGCTGCTCGACAAGGCTCTCGGCGGCCCTGATCATATATTATAAAATCACAATATTATTAAAATTAAATGGATGAAGGAAGCAACGGGCAGCCAGGAAATTAACCTTTACGGAATGAAACTCTCAATATTGAAAATAGTGTAGAGGGGTAAGGAAAATAATTTTTTCTAAGGACCGTCGGCCAAAAATAAATAATTTTGCGTGTTATCCGTTTTTAGCTCAGGGGCCCACATCTTGTGGGTATGTGGATGGCCACCACGAGCTACCCGAGCTGGGACAGGCAGTCATTCTGTTCTTTTGTATGTCTGTCTCTTCCTTCCTCTTTTCAACAGGCGTCAGACCGTGCGACGGGCCGGCCTGTTCTCTTTCGTCCTGGCGCAAAACGCATGATAGGGTTGGAGGGAAAGAATGAGGTCCGCCGACCCCGCATCGCGGGAATAAGGCGAGGACGAAGAAGAAGATCCGTTTAGTTTTAGATATATCGATCCCATTGAGATGAAATCATCCTCAGTACAAGCAAGAGATGTTTTGCAAATCGTCAATTTCTCCAAACCAATATGACAAAGCATATAAGCATTCCATGAAAGCAATTTTTATAATTTTTGCATCAAAATTGCATTCATGGAATGCTCATCAACTTTGTCATATTGGAGGGGGAGAAATTGACGATTTGCAAAACATCTCTTGCTTGTACTGAGGATGATTTCATCTCAATGGGATCGATATATCTAAAACTAAACGGATCTTCTTCTTCGTCCTCGCCTTATTCTCGCGATGCGGGGTCGGCGGAACTCATTCTTTCCCTCCAACCCTATCATGCGTTTTGCGCCAGGACGAAAGAGAACAGGCCGGCCCGTCGCACGGTCTGACGCCTGTTGAAAAGAGGAAGGAAGAGACAGACATATTAATGATTGCCTGTCCCAGCTCGGGTAGCTCGTGGTGGCCATCCACGTACCCACAAGATGTGGGCCCCTGAGCTAAAAACGGATAATACGCAAAATTATTTATTTTTGGCCGGCGGTCCTTAGAAAAAAATTGATTAATTAAATAAAGTCATCTTCAGTTCATTTTTAGAGCTACAAGCATTGCATATATAAATCACTGACTGACCTCTTGGTCAATGACTTGGCTGAGATGGTATGCCGAAATTTATTGTTTTCATATTAAAAGAGATAATCCAATATCAAGCAAATCCTATAAACAGAATAACAAGACGTGACACTGCGTTGACCAAAATAAATGAATATTTGATATTTCAAAAAAAAAAAAAAAATATTTTTAAGTACAGTGAGCGTCACAATTAAGTCTCCACCTGATAACTTTATACCTCTCTAAAAAGGACAAGTAGCCATAAGAAGAATTGTTGAATTGTCCGTTTGACCAAAGAAAAAGAAAATTTATCTCAAATCTAAGTCATTACTAGACTGGATTTTAAGCAAAATGCTTATTGGAATTACTAAAAACAGTGTATTGTGATTGCATTTTTTAATGCTTTTTTTGAGTTTTCATGCTTTTTTCCCTTCGTGCTTATTTGTACTTATTTTACGAATATTTATATAATTTTTAAAAATAATTCAAAACATTATTCAGCAAAAACGTTCATGTAAAGCAAATTCTTCGGCAATTGCGTAAATCGGGCCTTCCCTACTCTGGCTCGGGCTCCCCTGGACTCCCTTACTCTGGCTCGGACCCGCCTGCGGTGGACCCTTGCAGGGGGGAGGTAATCTGGTGGGACTAGCCGCACATTTTCAAGTATTAATTTTTAAAATTTTATATTCAAATTAATTACCTCCTTACCCCCCCCCCTTGTATCATCCATTGGTATGAGTAGAAGTTGAGTATGAGATGCTTTTTTTTTTTTTCAAATTTTATGCTTATCGAACAACTTTTTATTCAAGATTTTTATGCTTTTTTAAACACTTTTTTCCATATTTTTTTGCTTTTTTTTGTCTTTAGTCATTACAATAAGTGGACTTATCTATTTTAGCTTTTTAAAGTTGTGGCTGTGATGTGATTATAATGGAGAATTGGAGTTATCAGCCAAATTGGGATTATCTAGGTTCAATAAAACTCCTAGAATAAGACGTTTCGGCCTGAATTTATTAGGCCATCTTCAGTTATTGGGAATTATACACATAGTGCAAGTGCACATGTGATCAAACCAGGACTCGTCAATATTAAAATGTATTGGCTCCTGTGCCCAAGCTCAGAGATAATTATAATATATAATGAATTATCTCTGAGCTTGGGCACAGGAGTCATATAATTTTGTATGAAGCAAATCAGGGGCGTATATAGAATTTTTTCGGGGGGGGGGGGGGCTGATCTCAAAAATTTTTCTGCGGAAAATTTTTTTTCACACGAAATTTTTTGCGGAACCAAAGTTTTCCATCCTGCGGAAAGATTTGTTGCGCTGATGTCTGTATATCCCTATAAATGTATATGTGTTTGGGACATTTCGGGGGGAAGGGGGCGGGCCCACTCGCCCCCCCCCCCCCCCCACTTATATACGCCCCTGAAGCAAATAAATTTTATTATTGACGAGTCATGGTTTGATCACATGTGCACTTGCACTATGTGTATAATTCCCAATAACTGAAGATGGCCAAATAAATTCAGACCGAAACGTCTTATTCTGAGAGTTTTATTAACCTAGATAATCCCATTTTAGCTTATATCTCCAATAATTATTATTATCTATTTTAGTTCTTATTCTTTTAATTTTTAAAACTCCAGCGCATCCAAGACATTCTTCCTTTTCACCTGAAATATTTGTTTCCAACATTTTCCCCCTTGAAATTTATTTCAATTAAAAACTATTTAGAAGAAGATGAATAGTTTTTTTATTTTAATCAATAAATAAATTACAAATAAATTTATTTATAAGAGATATATACAATTTATTTATATTATAGTATTAATATTATTCATCAAAATAAAATTAAAAAAAAAATTTTGAAATTTTTTACGATCGCAATACTATTATATTACATAAAAAGATAAGAGAAAGTAAAAATTCACTTTACAAAGGGATGATCATTTAACCACCTTTCGAAACATTTTATCAAATACATTTCTTATCATAAAGTGACCAACCCTCTTATCTAAATTACTTTTTAATCAGATGATTACTAAAAAAATTTAATTTTTTTTGGTTAATTAAAAATATATTAATTATCAAATTTTTATTTGAAAAGAACACATACGATTATATTGTAGTTTGAAGAAACAATGATTAATATTTATTTTTTTTTATACAAATTTATTTCTATACACTTAAACTCAAAAATTATAAATTTTTACTTATATGGGCATAAAAAGAAATTACATTAAATAATAAATATTGCTAGAATATAAAATTTCCTATATATTTGTGTTATCATAATAAATAACTCCTTTTTTACTACGAACAGTTATATTGAGTTTCTCATATATACAAATATCCAGCCCCATATTAAATAAGTATTAAAAATATTATCCCTTAAATTTATTTAATTTTTTTTTTTTAGAATAAATCATAAGACCGCGTGATAATTTAAGGAATAATTGCTCGTACATGATAGATTAATGTTATTCAGGGCTGCTTGAACCCCTCCATAAATTGTTTCTAATGTTATTATGAAATTTGTAAATATAAGTTCGGTTTGTCCCCTTCCTTTTGTCTAAAAAAATTAATTTGTTTCGTCTTAAGTGATTATTACAAGTGTTTAAAAATAATCAAAATTTGAATTTCAAGTCATAATATCCTAAGATAATGCAAAATAAAGGCTTGTCCAATTTATTTTGATGAGTATAGTATAATACACCTAGAAACATACTGAGATTACGACTTATTGTGGCGTTTTGGTACCACAGTTGGGTATCAAGAGTCACCTCCGCCTCCTCCATGTACAAGTAAATATTTTTTTAGGATTTTCACGGATTTATGATTACCCCCTATTTTTAGAGAGGATATGAAAATCCATAGATTATATGTATATTGTTGCTACCCTTAACATTTTAGAAAATAAATAGAATAAAAGATATTATATTATTACTTTTTACAAACATAAGTATATTATTATATCATTTGAGAGAGCAAAGAATTAAATTAGCAAAAAATGTTCTTTGTTAATAATATAATCGTATGGAGGAAGGCCTAAAATATAGTAAGTAAATTTTCAAAATATAAAGCCCCCTCTCCCTTAACAATCAAATTACCACATTGTGGGGAGTTGGGGAAACACTGATCTATATGAATTCTCGAAACCACGAAACATACTTGATTAGTAGTCTATTTAATGTATAAATGTACAATTGCATCGAATTAATAAGACTATTAATCAAAGTATATTTTTTAAACATCTTATTTAATTCCTTACTCTCTCACGTAAGCTATTCTATGTTCATAATCACTCTTCTGAAAATTTTAGATCTTAATATTAATTAATAATTTAAATATTTATCTTTATAATTATATATAATCCACTTAAATAATATCGATTTAACGTTAAGGTGAACTTAATTAAAAATAATAAACAAAATAAACTCTAAAATGAGGATAACTAAATAACATTATAATTTTAATTTAAATAATCATGGTGGATATTAACAAATATTTATCTCGAATTATAATTATTAATAATATATGTATATTATTTATTAACTATAAAAATTTATTTCTAGAAAAAAAAATCAAAGTGAATTTTTAAATATTTTTGAAAATTTTATTTATTAAATAAATTAAATATTTTATAACAGGGGTGGCCAAGCTCCTTGATAGTCCGAGCCATTTTTCAAAATTTGAAATTTTTCGCGTGCCGCAATTAAATACATATTTAAAAGGTATGCAAAAAAGGCAGGGGCGTATATAATGGGGGGGGGGGGAGGCGAGGGCCCCCCCCCCCCCCGAAATTTCCCAATCACATATACATATATAGGGATATACAGACATCAGCACAACAAATTTTTCCGCAGGGTGGAAAACTTTGATTCCGCAAAAAAAAAAAAATGTTCCGCAAAAAATTTCGTGTGAAAAAAATTTGGTTTCTTAAAAAAAAAATATTCCGCAGAAAAATTTTTGAGTTCAGGCCCCACCCAAAAAAAATTTCTATATACGCCCCTGAAAAAAGGTATTAAAAATAGAAATTATATTTGAAAACATATTAATAAAACAACAAAATATGTATCGCGGGCCGCAGGTTGGCCACCCCTTTTATATAATGTAAATTAGTACCTTGAGATTCAAGGGAAATGAGTTCCAGAAATAAATTTCGAGTTCTTCATAGGGATAATTTCTTGATAGTTCGAATAAATAATATAAGAAAAATTATTAACGTAATACTGAATTGAATTTTTTTCCTTAAAATAAAACTAACATTATTTTTTTTGCTTTTTTGAGGTGCTTGGCTCATCTTCGTTCTCTCTCTTTTTTATTGTTTCTTCATTTTCTCTCTTCTTATGCGTGCTAGAAAAAAATATAAAAATATTCATTATTTAGAAATAGAAAAAAAAAACAAAATAGTAAATATATATATACATGAACGAAGGGATTGGGAAAAAAAAAAAAAAAAAAAAAAAAAAAAATAAGTACATCAAAAGTGCACTTTAACTAAACTGGAATTATCCTTTTCTAATGGAAGCACATTGAATCTTTAGTCCGAAACTACTGAGGCATTTTAAAGTATTTTTCATGCGTTTTTTTTATGATTTAAATTTGTGAGCATTTTACATTTTTGCTTTTTTTTTTAAATTACGATTAATTAAAAAATATTTTATATATAATTTATAGAAAATGTAAAAAAAATTATTATGAAAATTTTAAATCTAAAAATGTAAAAATCATTAATATCTAACTTATAATAATTAAATAAAGTGGTGACCAAGTCAAAAATAATTTCGTATTTATTTAAAAATTCACAGCCAAACAGTTCAGCATTCTTGCAAAAGATGGCAGGCTAGTCTAACAGCCGTCATTATCCTATATGTTATATTTATATATTTTTATGCTGTCATAAATAATATATAATATTTATAAACTATTGAGTATTTTGCTCAGGGGCCCACATCTTGTGGGTACGTGGATGGCGACCACGAGCTGCCCGAGCTGGGACAGGAAGTCTTTTAGTTCTTTCTGTCTCTCTTCCTTCCTCTTTTCAACAAGCGTCAGACCGTGCGACGGCCCGACCTGTCCTATTTCTTCCGGTCGCAAAAACATGATAGGGTTGGAGTGAGGTCCGCCGACCCCGCATCGCGGGAATAAGGCGAGTACAGAAGAAGAAACTATTGAGTATTAAAAGATCAACGAAAACCAAACAAATAAATGAGATTAAATACAGCCCTACTATTCTGCCATCTGTTGGCAAATTTTCGTAATAGTTTGGCTAAATTTTAAAGACCTGTAACGCCATTTTTATCGACAAAAGCATGTGAACAACTTGCCTTCTGAAGTGCCTTATTATGTCTATTCTGTAAGACAAAGACAGCGATAACACCTAAGTGCCCCTGTTTGGATTTTTTGAGTTGAAAAGCATTCCAGTTAAGTTAAAGTTGTAGTATACATTAATCAGTTCAAGTACTGTCAGACGCATGCGTATTTTTTGCAATAGATGTATATGTCAGGCAGTATATTTACTGGTTTATGTACTTATTATTGGAACGAAGGTAAAATTATGGACAGTCAGACCCAATATTAAATGGTCCCGATGTGTTTTCTCATGTGATTTTTTTTACTTTCTCTTACCTATATACAGTATATTGTATATTATATATATATATATATATAGAAAGTATTGCCTTAATGTCAAAAATTCGATGTCAAGATTTTGATGGTTATACATGTTTTGAGGTCCCCGAGTCCAAAAAAGTGGGTCGAATTGGTCTGTCTGGGTAAAATGATTTAGACGAAAGAGGAAAAACAAGAAAAATTTTGCTTTTTCGCAAGGCGGCACAAATTTCGGGAAGGGTAAAAAAAAATAAGGCGCAGGGCGTCAAAAATTATGTTTCCCCAGAAATTAAAAAAAGGTAAAATGATTTTCAAGAAAGGGAAAAAAATTTCCGCAGGGCAGAAAAAATTCCGTTTTCGGGGGCGGCAAAAGGACTTTGGTCTATAGGCGGCATACTCTTAAATCGGGCCCTGTTTCGATTCAAAAGGGAACTTTTTACACAAAGTTTTTTCCAATTCTTATGAAACTTTGTAATTATTTAAGATTCTCTATTGTGTATTTTTAACAATGAAACAATCACTTGAGAAAACACACGGGGTGTTTTAATATTGTCCCTCCCTGGATATGGAAAAATTCAATTGTAAAGGGTTTCCTGACAAAAAAAATCGTTATTATTAAGCTATTCAAAATTTTGTATAATTCTCCCCTTGGGTATTATATAAACATGTATATATATATCGTATAAACATAATAAATGTTGGTTTATTAAAAATACGAAAATGATTTATTTTTGAACATTTAAAAAAACAAACGAACGCAAATTTTAAAAAAGTATTAATATTCCTTGCACTTAAATAATAACATTAAACATTTAAACAAACATGCCGTTTTAAGATTTTAATAAAAAATAATTTTTAAACGCGATTTGATTTTTCCTTCATATACTTACTTTACTATGCTCCAATTAAATCAAATATTTATCCTAATTTAATACTTCCTTCCGCGCCTGTAAATATATACTAGTATTAAAATTAAATAATTCTTGATTAAAATAGGCTCCAGAGGAAGGGATATTAAGAATAGTTAAAATATTAGAAAAGGATATAAATAGAAAGTGAATTTAAATATAATAGATAATTAAAAAATAAATATATTTTATTTTAGTATATTATAAAAAGAAAAATTTTAGATATGAAATATTTTTTTTTATTTGTCGTCATGTTTGTTTTGTATAACAAGCATATATATACAACAAATAAAATAAAATATATTTTCTTTATATTCGAAAACTACCCGAATGGCCAAGATGGGTTTTAATTTTTTTTTTTGTAGATTTAGTGCCTAAATAGGCAAATCAAAATTTAATCAATATACCTCGATTCGGACTTAACTAAGTCATAGATATATTTAACAAGACTGTGGGTTTGTTTTTGTTGGTGGGCCAAGCGCCTGGTAATCTAACTCAGGATCTCCAGCTTTTCCGGGGCATATGTGTGCTATCGATTGCACCAAGCCTCCAGACATGTCCCCCACTATACGCCTAGGCGACTTATCGTTCACTTCGTGTCACCGTTTATGCTTTCTGCTAAACGTGTTCGACCAAGTGCTTTTTTACTTTTCTATTTCCTTTGCTCTTTGACGACGTTTAACCCTAAAAATTGCCTTCTGATCTTATACCACGTTCGCCCCGATTAATCCACTTTTGATGACTCTTGCTTTCCCAAATAATTCCTGATTTCTGTTTTGCAACTGGACAGAAGCCCTTCTATATCACCCTGTTCACATCCAAACCTTCCATTTTATCCCTCATTTATTTATTTTCATCCCATCCCGAAGTAAATAGCACTGTGTTTAATTATTTATTGTAATATTTTTAATCGCGAAATAGCAAACCTCTTTGTATATATTATATAAAGAGAATAAACTATTTTTTTATAAATACTCTCTTCTATTTCGGTATGCTCAGGGGCCCACATCTTGTGGGTACGTGGATGGCGACCACGAGCTACCCGAGCTGGGACTGACAGTCCTTATGTTCTTTACAAGTCTGTCCCTTCCTTCTATATTTTCAACAGGCGTCAGACCGTGCGACGGGCCGGCCTGTTCTTTTTCTTCCGGTCGCAAAAAACCCATTCCGCCCACCCACTGAGGGAATGAGGCTAAGATAGAAGAAGAAGAAGACTCTCTTCTATTTTCGTATACATTGGAATCGGTAATGTGGTAGTTTTTATTTTTTTTCAAATTTATATACACTCCATTAATATCGCCCTTTTCCCTATTTCATTTATAATTCTAACTCCACATTACTGATAGCGGCGGACAAGTGATACATTTTCCTTTAATATTTCTTACTTTGTTAGTGAAATGTACGGTTAACTTGCATATCAGGGAAGTGAGTTCTTGATGGTGTAGTTTGAGGGTCCGGTTGCTTGGTGCAATGGATAGCACATCGATGCCGCGGAAAGGCTGGAGGTCATGGTTTCGATTCCCAGGGGTCAGACGGCCCACTTGGCCCACCAACAAAAAACATACAATCTTGTTAAATAATTTTATAAGTTTGTTCATTATCATAGATTAGGGGTCGCTAAAGAGTGATAAATCGACCCAAATCAATCATCCAAATATAATACGATTTGGCTATACGAGTAGTGTTTACTTATATAAATATAATATACAAATAAAATGATATTTAATGGCTGGAAATATACTGAGAAAGGATGTGGAAATGCAGGCAGCCAAAAAATAAAACACTCTCGATTCCCTTTGAATGTCCAGACGTTTCGGGTAAATTAATTCACCCATCTTCAGTGAACAATTACAGTGGGAGAGAGTTAAGTCTCTATGATTATCGGGAAATTCAAAGGGAATAGAGAGTGTTTTATTTTTGGCTGCCTGCATTTCCACATCCTTATAATATAAAAATTTACTGAATATTAATATTTATTCATATTCAGTAATATAAATTGTTCTATCATAGTAAAAAAATGTTAGTTATTAAATTACTGCCGAAAGTTTGTAATTTTTAGTAATTATATTATACTGCTTTCGGGGTAATATATTTATTTACTTTTGTCGACATTTTGAGGCCTATACATTATATAGCTTAAAAAAAAAAAAGCTGGTCAATGTCAAGTTATAATATGCCTAGTTATACATGTATATTTATATAACAAGTTTTGGCTGTTATGTTGTTTGGATTAATTAAAAAGAGGATGCAGCATATACTCTTGAAGAGCTGATGTGGATTTGTGGATCATAACCGAAACCAGAGTGTTAACAAAATATTATTGGCTGTCCGCTCTTTTTATATACAGTATTTATAAAATAGATGTGTGATGTATTGCTCCATTTCTGTTGCTAGAGGGTTTAGAATGAAGAAACAACAGAGTTTTATATATGAAATATATTAATTTATTCTATTGGCGATCGATTTCGTCAAAATGACATCTTCGGGTCAGCGTTAATTTTGACGAAATCGATCGTCATTTTGATCGTCAATTAACGCTGGCCTGAAGATGTCGAAATCGATCGCCAATAGAATAAATAATATATTTCATATATAAAAACTCTGTTGTTTCTTCATTATAAACCCTCTAATATCAAATAGATCTTTGAGCCCTTGGCCCTTGGTGTAGTGGTTAGCGCGCTGGTCATTTGTACCAAAAGTCGCGGGTTCGCATCTCGTCTCATGCGACAATTTCAATTGTATTGGCTACCAATCCAATTGAAATAAATAGAAACGGGGTCTAAATGGCCTTCGTTGCCGAAAAGACCTTAATGAAATAAAAAAAAATTGGATCTTTGATTTAATTTGTGACACATAGCCCCCCAAAACATCGACAGACGTTAATGAATATATATTTGACCGAAGCGATTTATTTCAATTCTATTCTATTTAAATTTTTTTAAAAACAATACAAACTCAGTTTTTGATTTTGATTAAAAAAAGAAGAATTTTAATTTACTTTCCATTCAATTTCATTATTATTAAAATATACTTACCTTTTAGAAGTATGATAAGATTTTGGTTCAGGAGAACGTGGTGGAGGGGCTGGAAGACTACGCTGTATGTTTCTTTGATTCCTAAAATAAAGAATTTAAAAAAATGAAAATTGGTAACACGTTGGCTCTAGTAGAAACAGATAAATTAAAACTAAAAACAAGAAATGATATAGTTCAATATATTATTTGATCATATAAACACTATATCTATCACCTTAAGTTTTAATTTACCTAATGAAAATCAAATGTTTATTAAAAATACTTACACGGGTGATGAAGGTAAAGCAAGTTGTCTCCTTCGATTATTTCTTATTACTAAATTGTTATTTCTATACATCGGGCCTTTTGCTTTTTCCTCAAATTCTTTATTGAAATCTTCAGCTTCCTCTAAAAAAATAATATATTATTTTATTATATTTCCCATTCAGCAAATATATTTTAAAATTATAAATGGAGAATGAAAAAATTTGATAGCCATATGGAAAAATGTATCAATTTCAATGAATAAATTTGATATTTTTTTCTCTCTTTGTGAAAAGACATTTCACCTACAATCAAATCAACATCACCCATAACTTTTTTTATTAATTTATTGATATAATATATATATATCTAAGCTTAACACAGATTCCAGGTTTAGGTAGATGGATTTTGCAGTTTATAATAAGGAAAAACAAAATTTTTCTTATTCTTTATTAAAATTTATCGGCCAACTCGATGCGCAATCTAAGTTTCGTCCTATCAGACATCATCAGGGCATGTAATAAAAATTCTCTTTACCATGTCATACACAAAATATATCACAAAGAGAATTTTTATTACAGGCCTGTAATAAAAATTCTCTTTACCATGTCATACACAAAACATATCACAAAGAGAATTTTTATTATAGGCCCTGATGATGTCTGATAGGACGAAACTTAGATTGCGCATCGTGTTGGCCGATAAATTTTAATAAAGAATAAGAAAAAATTTCGTTTTTCTTTATTATAAACTGCAAAATCCATCTACCTAAACCTGGAATCTGTGTTATGCTTAGATTGAATCACCTGGTTTGAGATCCTATGAAAAAAATATATATATATATACACTACCCCGCAAAAAAAGTGGCGCACTTTGTTTCTTCTTTAAGAAGACCTGTTCTAATCTATTCTAATGATACTTATTTATTAAACATTTAATATGAATAAACTTATACATTTCTAAATAACTTTAGCACAAATTTAAAACATTTTAATCAAATTATACAATTTAAATAAAATAAAGAAAAATATGTGTATTTTCAATTTTTGAGTCAAATCAACTTAATCTCGATATGTTTTGTTGGATATTAATTAAAAATTTTGTTTTTATAAGAATTTCCAATAAATAGAACAGAGAAAAACTGAAAAGGAAAGTTTATTTTAAAATATTAAAAATTTGGCGTTAATAAAAAAATTTCAACATTCTTGTCTTTGTTTTGATTAAATTATTATTATTTATTAAAATGATATGGATTTGTGTTAAATTTACTTAGAAATGTATAAGATACTTCATATTAAATGTTTAATAAATTTCAGTATCATTAAGGTAGAAACAAAGTGCGCCACTTTTTTTGCCGGGCAGTGTATATATACAATATTAGATGAATTTATTGTATAAAGCCAAAAGATTCTGGAAAAATGTTATTTTTATAAAATTATATGATTTTTTTTTTTAATCCATATTTTCCGAAAACTAATTATTTCAAGTTTTGCCAAATATGTACAATTGACTGACTCGGGAGATGGCAAAACTTCATTTCGAAATTGCGACGGAAAGTTGGTGAAACGGTTCTCAAAGAATAACATAAATGTTTCCTCCGGAGCTAGGGTGTCGGCAATTTCATTTTTGCTGGTTTCGGTGTGGGCTATAATTGCCAACTTTTGCCAACACCGGCAGAATTTGGCGCCACAGAATTATGTCAAATAAAAAACTTAAAATTCAGAATTTTTTTAATCTAAAAATATTATTCAAATAAATAAATTTAAATTTGTTCAAAATATTAAATTAATAAGCAAATTGTGTTGGTTGTATAGCCTAAAGGCACTTGCTCTATTTTAAATAAAAATCTGCCCTCGGGCATTGGTGTAGTGGTTAGCGTGCTAGCCATTTGTACCAAGGTTCGCGGGTTCGCATCCCGTCTCATGCGACAATTTATTTGAAATCCAATTGAAATAAATAGAGACGGGGTCTAAATGGCCTTCGAAGCCGAAAAAGACGTTAATTAAAAGAAAAAAAAAAAATCTGTATCTATTTTTAAATTCAATTGAAGTTTTTGGTGTCGGCATATTTTTCTGATGACAGACACCCCAACCCTGGTTTCCTCATACATTTCATATGGGAGAATGCTAACTTCAAAAATTAATAACTCAAAAAGTTATAGAAATTTCGAATGAAAATAATTTTCCTGTAATCTCTAGAAGATCCTCTTTAGGCATATAAAATTTCGTTTCGAAATGCCAACGGAAAGTTGCTCAACCGCAGAGTGACGGACATAAGAGAATATATATATATATATATATATATATTATTTTGAAATGGGTGCATAAAGTCCGAAGACCTACCAGTATATAATGTCCAGTGGTCATATGAAGCCAGGAAGAATATATTTAAAAAAAAAAAAAAGAAAAAAGGAGAAGCATAAAAGGAGAACTCAATTGCGGGAACTGAGAAGATGCCTGTTGAGATTAGACTTGAAAGTCTGAAGATTGTAGGTTTTGGGGAAGATAGACGCAGGGACCGTGTTCCAATCACAGGAGGTCTTGGGGACTAAGAAAGCTTGGCATTGACTAGTTCTATTAGTCGTGAGTTGGATATATATATATATATATATAGATGACTGCTTTGTGATCAGAAATCAAGAGCATTAATCCAATTTGCCTTTCGTTTACTCAATGGGCACTTAAAAAAAAAAAAATAAATAAATAAATTGAAACATACCTTCTTCTAAATTAATAAATTCTTGATTTTCTTCAGCGTCACCGGTTACTACATTACTTTTGCGTTCAATAATATGTGACCTTTCGCCAATATGATGACCTATCGACATTTTTTTAGTTCCAGAAACAGAATCACTGTAAGATCTTTTAGTTTCGGCAATTCCTCCTGGGCCAGTTCTTGTTGAAGAAGATGCTTGGTAGACCTGAAATATTAACTCTATTAGGGAAACTTATAAAAGCTTTTATCAGACTCAAGACATTATTCATAGCAAAATATAATTTTATTAAGGTTAATGGGGAAAATAAACCTGCGGGTGATTTTCATAGTAAAATAATTTATTTAGCAAATATCTCGGATTGCATAATGCATTCGATCTTCAATGCCTCAAATGTGTGGAGCTTGCTTGAAAATTATATTAATAAATTAAGATTTGAAAAGCCATTCTATAAATACTGAGGATAAATTTTCGATAAGCAAGTCTCTGAGAAAAAATTATATTTTTATATACGATGCAAAGACCTATACAAAATATATATATATACACGTCAATGAAAACGTAACACTTTGTTTCTTCTTAAAAAGACCTGTTCTAATCTATCTTAATGTTACTGTAATTTATTAAACGTTTAATATGAAATAACATATACATTTCTAAGTAAATTTAACACAAATCCATTTCATTTCAATAAATAATTACAATTTAAATAAAACAAATGGAAAAATGTCGAAATTATTAACGCCCAATTTCTAAAATTTTAAAATAATCTTTTCATTTCAGTTTTTCTTTGTCTATTTTATTGGAAATTCTTATAAAAAACAAAATTTTTAATTAATATCCAATTAAACATATCAAGATTATGTTTATTTGTCCCTCAAATTGAAATTCGACATATTTTTATTTTATTTAAATTATATTAAATTGATTTAATTAAAATCATTTGTATTGGTGTTAAATTTACTTATATATATATATATATATATTCCACGTTACGATACGTATTTCAAATTAAATGTTTCTTAAATTAGAGTATCATTAAAGTATATTAGAACAGGTCTTCTTAAGAAACAAAATATTACGTTTTTCATTGACGCACAGTGTGTATATATATATATATATATATATTTTAAAACAATTTTTCTACAGTCACTTGCTAGGCGATTGAACGATCTTATACTGTATTATTACAATAGAACGTGCACGCAGCTATCTACGAATTTAAATTTTATTATAAAATTAAAAAAAAATCTAATATACCTGTGGGACTCCATTTGGACCATTTGTTAAGGAAACAACAGTGCTGCTGCTGAAGCTATGACCTCCCATATTCTACAAAGAAATTTAAAAAAAAATTAGTTTTTGTGCAAAATACAAATAAAATTTCGGCTAATCTTTACTATAGGACTCCAAGCCACCCAGGGGGCCAGGTTAACCAAAATTTCAATTGAAATTTGTTATTAAACAGAATAATTTAATTGAAATCTCCCAAAGATTCCAGGATCGATTTTCGGGGACCAACGGATGTTAAGCCAACATCAATATATTTTTCATATTTAATTATTTTCATTAATATGAATTTCGAACATTTTCCTTCTTCTGAATACAGGCAAATCTAGCAATTGAATGTAATTTCTATAACATTGTATCTAATACATATACATACAATGTCTATAAATTTTACTTAGTGGGTTAAAATTCTAGTTAGCCTAATTTATATCCCAACTATTGCTTTTTATAAAAGCACACACAGGGATTGACCGAGTCTTCAAAAGACTCATGGCCAGGTCTTTTTGAATTATCCTCTGAATCAACCACTCTTAATCAGATGTTTTTAAGTTTTTAAAATGATTGATTGTTTTTTATATAATACTTACTGAGGCATTGTTGAACATATCAGAAAATCCAAAAGGCATCAATGAGCGATTCATATTAAGAGGATCAGAAGGGCCACCAATTGCAGGAGGCATTAAACCAAACCCTCCTAGGCCTCCAAATGGATTTTGAAGTATTGAATTCATCATTGAGTTCATTTGTCGCATTTGTTGGAAATGGGCCCTGAAAATAATAAATAAATATATTACTCTTATTTTATTTAATCAAATAAAAATGTGTTAAAATACTAACCCAAAAATCGGATCTTCTTCAAAATCATTAAAGTTCAAAAAAAAAGACATTTTTCTTTATATATATTAATAAAATTTCTATATTAATTAAATTAAAAGTAAATAGTTATAAAAATAAAAATATTAATGAAATATTGGACTAATGAGCACTAATTTACAATAGGAAAATTTTAGTGAAATGAAGATACAACAGATTATAAAGTAGTAGTATGAATGTAGCAACAAAATGGTATGTGATAGAAAATTCGAGGCGGAGAAAGTTTAAAGAAAAATCGAGAATAACTGAGCTAATTTCTCTACTCTCGTTTCTAATCTCTGAGACCTTTGTTTTTCCCAGAGTTGGCAGGTTTTATCCCGCCCAGTATAATACACGGTTTTATACATGTATAAAACTATTGCGGATAAAACTAGGCCGATGTATAAAAAGTATAAAACTCTGTAAAAAACCAACCCCCCCCTGAAAAAACAGCTTAAAAGCTTTTCATATTTTATAATGTTTTAAAGCATTGACGATGTTGTTTGCTTTTTATTTAGTGAATAATATAATGAAAATGTTAATAATTGAAAAATGAAATTTTATTTGAATTTCCTTTCTCGTCGGGTTTGAGGATGCGCATCCAAGTTTTATACATTTTATACGTTTTATACATTTTATACGAAAGTTTTATACATTTTATACGTTTTATACAAGTTTTATCCACGATTTTTGTATAAAACTGCAAAATCGTGTATAAAACCCAACTTTTCCTTTTCTTTTTTTTTTTTTTATATATATATAAAAATGATAATTCTTAGATAAAAATTTATTCATCAAGACAAATTAAAAAAAAAAAATTGAAAAATTGAATAAAACTTAAAAAAAAAAAAATATTAAAAAAATAAAGTTTTTTAAAAACTTAAAGGGGCCCTTACACGATCAATCAGATTGTCAGTCTGACTGAATCAGTCCAATCGTCAGCCCATACACGTTCAGTCAAAACGCCAATCCGCCCAAATACTGACAATCTTACTGATCGTGTAAGGGCCCCTTAAGTTTTTAAAAAGCATTTTTACTACAAACAATCTGGTGTGACCGGTCACACCAGATTCAAGAAATAAAATTTATAAAAATTGGAAAATAATTATATTTTGTTGCCATTGCAACTATTTCTTCTATCTTTCCTATGAAGTACAAGAGTAAAATGTGCTTCAAAAGATTTCAAGGGGAAAATGAGAATATACATTTTAAAGATCTAAAAAATAATTGATTTATGAATTTTAAACAAAATTGTTGGATCAAATTTTGAGAAAATCGAAAAAAAAAAAACTGAAAAAGAACTTCAGCAAAGTACTTGTACTTTTTGGCCGATTTTGCTAAAAAGCTTGGTGTCACGTCCCAGGGGATACCTAACTCAAATATAAAATTTCAACCTCTTTTCATTCTTGAGATATTTTGTTCACAGACAGACAGACCAATTTGCGGGACCCATTTTTTTTGGATTCAGGGCTGGGAGCCTTCTGGGGGGAACCCCTTTAGGTACCCATTTAGGTAAGAGAAAGTAATACAAATGTATTTCAAATTACAGTATTTGAAATTGTACCTGACCCTACTTAAATTTTCAAAATTTGTAATTTTTAATTTGATAATTAATAAGCCCATCTTATTCGGAGCTAACTTAACAATGATTATATCTTTCCAATCCCTGACAGAGTCTCGATTTCTCCCGGTTCACCTGGAAGTCTTCTTTTTGAAACATGTCAAAAATTTTTTAATCTAATTTTTAAATATTATTATTTTTAATAGTAATAACGTTTACTTTTTGCAAGAAACATAATATTCATCCATTAAATAAGCACAAACGAGTAAGTTATATTTCTTTTCTTATGAACTTGAATATATATCTGAAAAAGTAAAAATAATTTCTATATTTTTTATGATTTAAAAAATATTTACAACTGTTTATTATTATTACGAATATCCTGTTTTTCGAATATATTTATATATCATTGTCTTTGTATTATTGATGTTTTTGCATGTAATTTAATTTTATTATAGATTTATTTAAAGATAAAGCCCACTGGAGTGGCAAATATCGTTTGGTCCACCCACGGCTCCTCCACCTGCTTGACATTTAGTATTCGTGACCACAAACAGACCAATTTTGAGAAAATCAAAAAAAAAAATCTGAAAAAGTACACCTATAAAGTACTAGTATCTTTTGGCCGATTTTATTTAAAAGCTTATTTTTGCTCTTCAGGAGTTTAACTTACTTAAATATAAAATTTTAACCTCGTAGTGTATATATATTATATATAGGTATATATATATTTCTCCTCTACTCTTTAACACATCCATCCAACAAAAGAACATTCATATATGTTGTCTATATTTAAAAATGTGAATACATGGTATTGATTGATATCCCCACATCCCCAAAACAATTAATTAACTAAATAACATGCGCTTGAGGCACAAATAACCATGTTGTCAAATACAACTTTACATTTTTTTTTAAATCCCTTTCAATTATAAAATTTTTCCTTTCAAATATTGAATAATAACAATTCATTATTTTATTTCAGAATGGAATTCGTTCCAGAATTGGAAGATCAAGATTTTCTAAATAAAGTAATTCAAACAAGTTTATTTATAAAGAAAGAAATATTAAATAATATTGAAAGTGAGGAAGATGAAGAGCCAATAATTGAAAACAATTATTCAGATGAAAACAAAAACACTCGAGAAGCAAATGAAAGTACAACTGAAGAAAGTGATATTGACATTCTTATTGAAGTGAATGATAGAATAATTAGAGAAGGTTCAGATGAAGCCGACATATCAAGTGATGAAGAGGAAATTTACAACGAAGACAATCATGAAGAAAATAGTGTTTTATTCAGAGAAGGTTTAGACAAAGACAACAAATCAAGTGATGAAGAGGAAATTGACCAAAAACCCAACGACGTCGATACTGATGACGATGATAGTGTATTACTTGGAGATAGAAAATACTCCTCCATATTTAGAGAAAGTTCAGACGACAAATCAAGTGATGAAGAGGAAATTGACCAAGAACCCAACGACGACGATACTGATGACGATGATAGTGTATTACTTGGAGAAAGAAAATACTCCTCCATATTTAGAGAAAGTTCAGACGACACTGACAAATCAAGTAATGAAGAGGAAATTTACAACGAAGACAATCATTTATTCAGAGAAGGTTTAAACAAAGACAACAAATCAAGTGATGAAGAGGAAATAGACAAAGAACCCAACGAAGACGATATTGACAACAAATCAAGTGATGATAGTGTTGGAGATAGAAAATACTCCATATATAGAGAAAGTTCAGGCGAAACCGACAAATCAAGTGATGAAGAGGATAATGACAGCGAAGAGAGCGACGAAGATAGTGATGACGATGAACTATTACCTGAACTTGATGTATATCCAGAACGTCCAATCCCTCCTCAAATAACAGATGAAATAATAATGAATAATATTATTGAAGAAGAAAATCAAAGACTTATTGAAAATATCATTCCTTTTTTACCAGATTCAATGAGAAAAGCTCCAAAGATCAGTATCACTATCATTGATATGCCCCTCGATTCAAATGCAACTGAATTTGTGGATTTCGTATCCGTTAGCAGTTTTCCTTCATTTAATCTCGGGAGTCCAAATTTCAAATATAATATCGTTAAATCGCTGAATGCTCGAGAAATCGGATACAAATCAAACGTACCTAGGGAACGGTTTCAAATGAATTGTTCTTCTTCGTCATTTCCAATACACCGACTTGATATTGCCACAACCCTCAGTGCTGATACAGCTCCTGTCAATTTCGTAAATTTGAATTCAAAAGAAAATTTGCTTGTTAGTGCATGTGAAGATATGAAAGTTTATTTGTGGAACTTAAAAAACAACACTTTAGCACACGAATATAAAACTGGACATTCTTCTAATGTTTATCAAGTAAGTATGTTTTCAAATAAATTATTGTTTCTCGCCGTGACATATCAGTGTACCCCAAGTATACCGCGAAATAATACGAAAAAGACCAACGTTTGACTAGCAGAGAGCCAAATAAATAATATATATTGTTTCTGAAAGATAAATTTTACAAAAACAGATGAAGATAGGGGACAGCCTGGTGGATATTATTGAGAAGGATGTAGATAAATAAAAATCTGGAGATGATATTCAGGCCAATTTATTCGGATTATCTCCTTCCGCTATATATCTCCATTTCGGAGTTCAAACGACCCCTTCTTCAGGACCTTATAGTTAACAAAAGTACACATCTTAGATTACAATGGTTTTTAATATAAATTGTTTAAGGATATTTTTGTGTGGTGTAGGCCCACAAACCTTGAGGGCAAATTTGTTTCTTAACCCCGCATGGTGAGTAGGCCTACACCACACAAAAATATCCTTAAACAATTTATATTAAAAACCACTGTAATCTAAGATAATCTGAATAAATTGGTCTGAATATTATCTCCAGATTTTTTTATTTATCTACATCCTTCTCAATCAGTTACAAAAGAGCCAAAAGTATGAATAAAAGATGATAAGAATGCCACGAGAATTTATAATAATCTGAAGAATTTTGTATATGTGTATTATTTTCTTTTAATTAATAATTTGTTATTTTGATTTTAAAGGTTCGTAATGAACCACCACTTCGTCGGCTTGGCAATTTTGGCAAAAGTTAGTCACCTTTGGTTCTTAATTATACTATATAAAATTTCATTTCAATCCATCAAACTGTCGTCAGCTCACACATAGGCGAGATTAAATCACTTAATTTGTTTAGAAAAATTACAATAACAAATTAACATCATCCGCGAATTTATCTCTTAGGGATTTGATAAACCCTGTTTTAATCATTTTCTTGCAGATATAGATCAAATTTAATTTGTTTTATTTTTTTTTAGGCAAAATTCTTTCCTACGCATGGAGACAGTCATATAGTGACTTGTGGCAGAGATGGTCAAGTTCGATTGATAACTAGTAATGGAAATACAATCCTAGTAGCAGAACATGAAAAATCTTGCAACAGCATTAGCGTACATCCTACTTTACATAACGATTTTTACTCCTGTGGATCTGATGGACTTATATGCCATATTGATGTGAGACAAAGTAAATCTATGGGGTATGTTCTCTAACTATATCGTTAGTATCGTATATATATACTTAGTATCGTTTAAAAAATATAAGTTTTCTTACAATTAATTAAATTGATAAAAAAAAGAGTGTCTTTTACCAAAACATTGATGAACTGAACATCACTCCCTCTTCACATTTGAGTATTTGTTTTTATTAAATTTTATCTATTAATGGAAAATATTAATTATTATTTTTAATTCTGACAAATTCTAATAATCAGAAAAAAATATTTTATATACCTTATTTTATAAAACTTATAATACATTTTTTTTTAGCCTACGATTTTTGTATATAATCACGAATTAAATTTGCACGAAAAATTGTCGAACCGGGAAGACCAAATTTATCTCAACCAAAATTTCATATTTAAGCTTCAGTCTTTAATACCTTTTTGATAAACTTTTGGAAGAAATCAATTAGGAAATTACTTAACCTATAATAATTAAATAATCTGGTGACCAAGTCAAAAATAAATTTCGTATTTATTTAAAAATTAACGGCCAAATAGTTCAGCACTCTTGCAAAAGATGGCAGGCTAATCTAACAACCGGATTTATCAGACCATTAAGTGGTCTGATAAATCCGGTTGGGCTTAAGGCCTAGATTTATATATTTTTATGCTGTTAGAAATGATATATAATATATTATTCTATAAACTATTAAAAGATAAACGAAAATCAAACAAATACATGAGATTAAAAATAGCCCTACCATCCTTCCATCTGTTGGCAAATTTTCATAATAGTTGGGCTTTTCGGCTAACTTTTTAAGACCCCTAACGCCTTATTATCTGCAAAAACATACTAACAGGCCTCCTGAAGCGCTTTAATAAAAATATTAGAAACTATTTTTATTTCTTAATTTTTTCGGCACAATTTTTCTAATTATATGCTAATTCAATTTCAAATTTCTATAGGAGAGGGTGATGGTCGGTTTTAAGGCGACCACAATTTTTTTTTCTTGTTTATAATGCTGTATCATATTAAATAGTTTTAAATTATTTCAGTATTGGTTATGTCTTTGACCGATTGGCTCCTTTGCCCCTTAATACAATGGACATTAAGCTTTTAGAGCCTAACATATTCTGTGTGGGCGGGAAATCACCTTTTATTTATATATATGACATCAGAAAATTTTCTTCATTTAGTCCTCTGGCTAAATTGCGTCCCAAACTGGTACTAAAAAATATTTTAATATTATTATTTGATTAATAATTGAATTTTTAATTTTTTTTTCTTTTCTTATTCTAGCCTTATAGTGAAAACAAAAGGGCTTCCCTAGAAATTTCTTCCGCAGTATTTAGTTGGGATGGAAAAGAAGTTCTTACTTCATATTTAAATGAATTGATTTATCTTTTCCCTTTAGATACCAAAGAAAATTATATAAATTATTACGAAGGCCACGAGAACATTGCCACTTTTAAAACAGTTGCATTTCTTGGCGATAAAGATGAATACATTATCTCCGGATCTGATTGTGGTTATACTTTCATTTGGGATAAGATTACTCAGAAAGTAATTCATTATATGCCACTAAATCACCCCACCGATATTGTAAGTATAATGTTAGTAGTCAATAAAAAATAATTTAAAAAAATCTGGTGTGACTGGTCGCACAGCACACAACTTTCTCTTATCTTCGGTATTCGAAAGTTGTGTTCTGTGCTTGTCACACCAGATTTTTTTGTGTCGGCATATTTTTATTTTCCGACAGTACGGTACATTCGAGAGATGTAAAATTTATAAGTATGGGAAAATATTTATATTTTGTTACCATAGCAACCATTTCTCCTATCTTTCCTATGAAGTACAAGAGTAAAGTGGTCTTCAGAAGATTTCAATGGCAAAACGAGAACATACATTTTAAAGAACATCTAAAAAATAATCGATTTTTGAATTTTAATCAAAATCGTTGGAAAAATTTTGAGAAAATCTAAAAAAACTGAAAAAGTACATCAGTAAAGTACTAGTACTCTTTGGCCGATTTTATTCAAAAGCTCAGTGTCACTTCTCAGGGGGGTACCTAACTTAAACATAAAATTTCAACTTCCTAGCTCTTTTCGTTCTTTAGATATCACAGACAGACCTTGTTGGGAAAATCACTTTTTATTTGGATTCAGGAAACCTCAAAACGTGTATATCCCTCAAAATCTCAACATCGAATTTTTGACATGAATCCAATACTTTCTCTCTATATATAAGTAAGAGAAAGTAAAAATTTGATTCCAATTGAGCACTTTGGTTGTGAAAAGAGGATTTGGTAGAGCGTGACGTTTATTATGTGGAAGTCAGGCCCGTCACTTGCTAGCTATCCTTGCGCTTAGGGCAGATATAAAGTTTTTTTATGAAACAATTTTGTTAAAACGCTTTGTAAAAACAATTTTCTATAAAAATAAATCCAAATCCTCCTTTGAAAACTCCACTTATTCAAATCTAACTTCAACAAGCACCTTCTCACTGTCTTTCTTCCTGGTTGCATATGACCATTAGTCTTCTAATCTTATTCAACTACTTACCCCCCCCCCCCCAAAAAAAAAAAAAAATACTCTGTTGCAATCTGCCTTATATTAATAATAAATAATTTTACAGGTGACTTGTGTTGCTCCATTTCGCACAAGACCTGGGATAGTAACTTCCGGAATCAGCAAAGACATTAATATTTGGTTCCCACAGGGTGAAAACTGGTACAAATTTTCCGAAGATTCCAAAAAAAGTTTTTTAAATATCACTAAATAGATTATTACTAGTAAATAAAATCTTCCACGTTACTAGAGGTAAATTAATGAAATATATTTTTTTTTTTCATAAAATTACTTTAATTAATCTTAATTTTTTTTACAGATTTGAAATAATATTTTCAACAACAAATTTTTGTGGTAAGTAGATATTTATAAATGTAATCTTTTTATGCAAAAATGCTTATTATCAATAGATTCAAGTAAATATAATCTTTAAAGTATTATTTGTATTGATTTTACAATAATAATTTATTATTTTCAGATACCACCATACTTTCCATCCAGATGATCAGTTGAAAAATAAATAATCTTTATAAGTCAAACTTTACAAGATTTAAAATTTAGAAAGGTTTGAATTTTATTTATTATTTTTATTCTAATTACACTTATTGGAAAAATTATAAAATTTATGGATTTTTTTATTATCCCTAAATTTTATAAAAAATTAAGCCAAAGTTAAAATTTACTTTTTTTTAAAAAAGGTCTCATATTAATTCTTCCACTTAATTATTATAATTCCAACAACTTCCATTAAATGGTTATTAATTTATTTAATAAAAAAATGTTAAACTCTAAATATTCCAAATATTTACTATTGATATCTAAAAATTACTTTATTAAAGTAATAACAAAAAATTTTTATTTTAAATCTACTTTTAAGAATAAAGTAAACTTAATATAAAATTACTTAACATGAAAATACTCTGAATTTCAACAAAAAAATCATTTTCATATTAATTATATATATATATATATGTTCTCATGGGCTCTCTCTATATATATTTTAAACGAAACTTTTAGTTTAGTCCAGTAAATTAACAATTGAATACACATAAACCAGTAGATTCATTCTTGGACCGCAGAAGAGGGTTTTATATTCATAGAAGACAGAACAATTTTTTTTTTCAATTATCTTGATTTATTTTTCAGAGTATTTTGGCTTGGCTGACAAGTATTCGCAATTAGACTTGTTTCGGGTAGAAAAAATGCCTTCTTCAGAGCCATGAACTCTTAAGTTAAAAGTTGGGAGTTCATGGCTCTGATGGCGGCATTTTTGTAGCCGAAACAAGTCTAATTGCGAATACTTGTCAGCCAAGCCAAAATACTCTGAAAAATAAATCAAGATAATTAAAAAAAAAAAAAACATTGTTCTGTTTTCTTTGAATATAACACCCTCTTCTGCGGTCCAAGAATGAATCTACTGGTTTATGTGTATTCAATTGTCTATATATATCAGATATAGACCGAAACTCCTCTACCACGCTGATTTTTCGGCGAGGGCGTCTTCTTAGTCGTAAACGTCAAATTGACGACTCGTGATCATTTGGAAAGATCGTTCTTGCAATGGTCAGACGCCATTCCTCTCTGTTCAACGCCCTCGCCGCAGTGACCCGAAGCGGACTGCCTGTTAGTGACTTCACCTGGTCGATCCATCTTGATGGTGATCTTCCGCCTGGTCTTTTTCCCTGGACTTTGCCCTCTATAATGATCTTTTCAAGAGCATTTTCCCTGCGCATTATATGGCCAAAGTAGCGCAGGATGCGATCGGAGACAGTTGCCTCCAGGCGTATTTTCACACCAAGCTCCTCGAGGATAGAGTTGTTGGTGCGATTGCCGTCCAAGGAATCCTGAGCAGTCGTCTCCAGCACCACATCTCGAAGGCGTTTATGCGGTCTCGGTCTTTTCTCAGAACGGTCCATGTCTCAGCCCTATACATAAAGATGGAAAAGACCAGTGTTTGTACCAGTCTAATTTTAGTTGTTTCTGTTATTTGGCGATCCTTCCATATCCTAGTAAGCCGAGCCATTGCAGATTTTGCGATCTCGATGCGTCTCCTTATCTCTTCGCTGCATCCTCCACCATTCGAAAGAACAGCTCCCAGATACACGAACTTTGAGACAACTTCACATCCCGCAATCTGAGAAATATCGGGCCGGTTATTATTGCCCCTGTCAACAACCATAACTTTGGTTTTCCCTCGATTGAGTTTTAACCCAATCTCCTGGCTGGCGGTCTCAACGCGTTCGATGAGCTCGATCAGATCGTCTATAGAAGTGGCTATTGCTGGCAAGGGCGTAGGACGGGAAAAACAAAAACAAAGTTTTTTATTTTTCCAAATGAGTTTAATTCCTAATATTTCGAAGGCACAAAGGCTCATCTTCAGAGGAAGCTGATTTTATACTCCGCCAACATTACAATATTAGGAATTAAACTCATTTGGAAAAATAAAAAACTTTGTTTTTGTTTTTCCCTTGCTACACCCTTGCCGAAAAATCACCGTGATAGAGTTTCGGTCTATAATTCTCTCGACATCACTCATCAAGCTTCAATCAATTATCAGATATAAATTTGAAAACTGAATCTTTAATTTTTTTTTTTTTTTACCTACTGGGCCTTAGCACAGTGGTAGAGTACTTGCGCTAGGGGTCAGGGTTTCGTTTCAAGCAACAAAAATTTATTTCAATTGAATTGGCTAACAATCAATTGAAATAAATATGGACTAGGTTTATAAGGCCTCAGATGCCGAAAAAGACCTTGGAAAAAAAAAATGCTATTTATTTCTAATATAAAACTTAAACAGATGCGTTATGACGTATGCCGTCTGAGTGATACACACATCGACATAGTTATACTTGTTTTTAAATATTTTTATCAATTTTTATTAATTTTTCCATTTTACTTATAAATAAATATTTTTGTTGAATATTCACAGTATTTATAATAATAATAATCTTTTAAAAAAGATTCAAATTTATTTTTATATAGGCCTACTAGTAAAAAATTTATATAAATATATATATACATGAATATAATATATATATATTTGTATAAATTGTTAAAGAGATCTCTTATATAAAGATATATCTATAACCAATTTATTTTATTATTTTTCAATATTTAATTCATATTAATATGAATAGTCAATTGTACCATCGAATCTTTTTTACTGACAATTAAGTAAAAAAAGAGAAAAAATCGATTTAGGGAATAGAAGTGTGTTCTTTTTTCTTACTAGTCAAAAAATTGCCCTAATGATTTTCCTATACTTTGACAAAAATTTTAAAGTTTATTTGTAGATATTGTTTGTTTACGTAGGACATTATTTATAATGAATTTTACCTTATCTTTTTTTTAAGAATTTTTTTCATGTTAATAAAGCAAAAAATGTCATATTTTTTTAACGATAAGAAGATTAAACCGTTAAAATATAACCTACAGTCAGGTCTATTCTCTAAGCATAAACGTTAACTTGTTACAAGAGTTATCGATAGCTAAGACACGAATCGGTGTATATATATACACATAAACTCTATATATATATATATATATATATATCGCTTAACTAATTTACTCACTGTATATTAATGGATACGCGTCCTTGCTTTTTTTTTAGGGCATGTTCAATGATTTTCAAAAAGGTTTCACTAATTTCAAATAATATTTGACAATCTGATTGAAGCTTCAAGTAGTAAACAACTAGTTGCTGCTATATTTTTTATTTTTAAAGAAATTCTTAAACAAAAGATAAGGTTTTATATATTTTTAGATTTAATAATTTTTATTTTAATGTTTGTCAAGAGAGAGATTATTTTATATTTTTATTAATGAATTATTTTTATTTATTTTTTAACAATACCAAATTTTTTATTACAATATATTACTTATCTTTAATGAAAGAACACTCGTTTTAGTACTCTCACAAGTCAAAATCAAAAATATATTTCTAGAAAAATATTTATATATATCTATTATAAATCATAAAATAAAATCTCACGTTCAAATAAGATACATCACATGAAAACAACTTCATCACAATAGGAAATTTTATAAATGATTATCTTTTTTATTATTTATTTCATAAATATTTTAACTTTAATACTAAAATATTAATGAACTACGACTTGGAGGATTATATCGTTATTTATTTTTAAATTCAAAAGTATAAACAACTAAAACATAAAAACACAACAATAATATTTTGAAATTTAAATTTTTTTTTTTTTTTTTTTAATGAATAACATCTAATCACCACTCGTGTTAAATAAATTTTTTGATCCTTATATAATAATATATTGTATTTTAAATTAATGTACTTTTCTAAATTTTATAATAATATAAATAATGTACTTCCAAAATCGATTAATACTCAAATACATTTAGCCGGATTGTCTCATAATCTACTTAAATAAATAGATTCCCCGCCTCTGAGCTTATGTATTGCTGTAATCAAAGATCCTTAATAATCATTAGGGCTCTTGAAAATACCTTTCCCTTTGTTTGTAAAATAATGAGAAATAGAAATGTAAATTTCAAAATAACATACCATTTCTATTTATTAGAGAAAAAATATTCTACATGACAAGATTTACGAACATGACGATTGTTTTGCATATACAGTAGGGCGGTCCTTAAAAATTGATTTTTGCAATTCATACCGGGGCACCCTCGACTCATTAAAGAAAAAATTATAGGAATTTTTTAGCATGATTTTAGAGGTCGCCACCACCCTTTAAAGTTTAGGCCTATTCAAATACATTGAGGGATTGGAAATTATTCCGAAGTTAATGAAATTTTTACAGTTTATTTGGGGATACTCTAGGATGTCTATCCTAAGTCCTCGACCTCGAGGACCCTGTCCTAACTTGGAAGGGGAGAGTTGCAAAAATCACAAAAATTTTGGACAAAATTTTCTCGAAATGTAAAATTTTGTCTAACTTTGACCAGTTTTCGGTTAATATTGGGTCTACATATTCGTTTTATGTACCAAATTTTAGAAAATGTAATGCTCTACAACTTTACATAGGACTGTAGTGGACAAAATATCCTCAGATTAAAAAATATAAGCGTAAAACTGAAAAAAGTCCAAAATTTTTGAGGTTTTTGCTCCCCCGTCCCCTTCCAAGTTAGGACAGGGTTCTCGAGGTCGAGGACTTAGGATAGACATCCTAGAGTACCCTCAAATAACCAGTACAAATTTCATTAATTTCGGAATACTTTTCAGGTAAAAAGTTATATCGATTGGACTATCAACGCTAATTATTTATTTCCCCCCAATGTATTTGAATAAGCCTAAACTTTAAAGGGTGGTATCTACCCCTAAAATCATGCTAAAAAATTCCTATAATTCTTTTCTAATGCGTAGAATAAAATAGCAGGGTGCCCCGGTATAAATTGCAAAAATCAATTTTTAAGGACCACCGTAATATACAGTATTTAATAAATATCCATTATCAATGCAAACTAATTTTATAATTTTATAATTATCATTTTCACTTATATAATTATTTAAAAAAAAAAACAAGTCCATGAAGTATTCTAGAGATAATATATTAAATACCCCAAATTACATCACATTTGAAAAAAGAAATTTTCAAACTAAATGTTTATTATCTCGAAATTTGGACTTTATAAATAAGATCCTTACGCACGGAAGTGGGAGGGTGATCGCCCCTCCCTAAAAAGAGTTTATTTTATAAATTTATATATATTTGAACGATTCCATACACGCTGGCTTACATGATTATGGCTGTGGGTGTGAGATCGCCCTCCCCCCTCCCCCTCATCCGTCACTGATAAACTGCATGCATATCTAGTAATAGGCTTTGTATTTATTCTTTAAAGATGTCGCACGCTTGTTTAAAAATTATAAAAACAAATTTTTTTATTTTTTTTTTATATAATAATAATGATAATAATCACACGATTCATAAGGTGGTATCACAATTTTTATGTTAATTTTTAAGCAAGAGTGCGATATATTATTTTTTTTTAAATATTTTTTTGCTATGAAAAAACTATATCATAAATTAAGGCAGGATTTTTCCTGAGTATTACTTAATCGTTATTATATATGTATTTATGTCTGTATTCTCATATGTACAATGTAAAAGCGTAACTTGTTGTCTCATAATTGTCCAAATTCCAACGCTCAAATTTAGGAGAATATGCTCCAAAAAGTAAATTTTGTCATTGATTATTCACTCTCAAAATATGATAGAATAAAATTCATCTCCTCGAAATTTAACTTTATATATGGACCGTTTATTTTGAAAGTGGTGTAAGTCCATTTTCCATTGTTTCGAGAAAATGAAAGTTTAACATATTTGTTTATTAAAGAATCTATTTACCGACCAATTTTCAATCGTACAAAACATGGGAATTTTTTAAGAAATTTACCACTAGCTAGTTATACATAGAAAATTTACATTAATTTAATCATAAATTATGTGATATTTCATTTTTTTTTTAATGGACTTCACCACTTTCAAAATAAACGGTCCATATATATATATATACAATAAAACCCCTCTTAT
This sequence comes from Euborellia annulipes, assembly GCA_023213315.1. Lineage (NCBI taxonomy): Eukaryota > Metazoa > Arthropoda > Insecta > Dermaptera > Anisolabididae > Euborellia > Euborellia annulipes. Next base: position 222,898 of record JAKCPI010017027.1, read on the forward strand.
CCGGCCTCGGATTAACCGGTCTATACCATCAGTATTATAAATTACATATATGAATATTTATCATTCATTATTTTTATTATTACATATATTACATATAAATTACTTTTTTTTTGTATTTTAAATTTACTGCGTGGTGCAACATTGTGCAATATGTTCGTTCAGATGTTGAAGGAGTTCTCGAGTTTGCTTACTCGCTTGCTTCAGTCTATTTTTCTATTACATAGGCTTGAGACCTCTTAAACAAGAGTTAGGAAAACGAAAACGTATGATGAAAATGAATGAAAAACAATTTTCCACCGAAACCTCGGATTAACCGGCCAAACGGGTATCCGGCAGGGTCTCGGTCCCGACCAGGCAGGTTAAGAGGGGTTGTACTGTATTTCTTTTTTATTACAATAATTTCATATTAATCTGTTTTGTTGCTGATTACTGCTTTATTTTTTTTTTTTTTAAGGTTTTTTCAGCATCTAATGCCATTTAGACCCCATTCCTATTTATTTCAAATGATTTGTAATCAAATAAATTTTTCTCGCCTGGGACAGGAGGCGAACCCGTGACCCCGGCGCGAGAAGTTAGTGTCTTCTCTCTGAGCCACGGGTCACGGGCACTGCTTTATTTTAATAAGCGGAAATTTATTTGTTCCATATAAATACAGAATTTGATTTAATTTATTCACTGATCAAGTTGCGCTTAATTAGCCCTAGGGCCAGAAAGTAAAAAAGGACCTCACTCTAATGACAAATCTATTTATGTATATTCGGTAAAAAATTATCTTGAGTATATCTTATTAAACGAAAAACTAACACCTATTAAAATATATATTGTATCTAATCAATTTAGAAAAACAAATTAAATTTGTTTATTATATTAAAATATAAACATTGTATCATTCCATACTCTAAGGGAGCGTACAAGTATTACGTAACGCAATTTTTAAAGATTTTTTCCCCCCCCTCCCCCCATGTAACATTTTTCTGGACCCCTCCTCCCTAGACGTTACGTAACGCTCAAGTGGCCATTTTTATCTAAAAGTCACAATTATGTTGCGCAAAGTATCGGAAAGTCGCTAAAATATCAATTACGTAACGCGTTGTTCAACCCCCCCTCCCCCCTTGTAACGCATGGTAACGTTTTGCGAGACCCCCCTCTCCCCAAATTGCGTTACGTAATACTTGTACGCTCCCTAAGAATTCAGTTCATTTTTTATATAAATCTAGTTAGTTTTTCGGCTCAAGGTTTTTTGCCACTATAATAAAGTTTTTTTCTAAGACTGATTTATACACTAAGAATCATTATGCATTTATTTAATCGATTTGCGATAATCATGTTCTTCCTTGCAAATTTGATTTGATAGGGAAATTTTTGTAGTAATTAAACTACTATCATTAAATTGTTTGTAGATGGCCGTAAGGATGATCAATTTAATTATAAGGACCGTCGGCCAAAAAAGAAATACTATTCATGGAATCCTCAGCTTTTTTGTCATATTGGATGGGAGGAGTTAACGATTTGCAAAACATCTGTTGGTTGTACTGAAGATGATTTAATATCACTGGGGTCGAAATATTTATAAATAAACGGATAATACGCAAAAGTATTCATTTTTTGGCCGACGGTCCTTATAATTAAAATTAATATCATTAAATGTTTTGCGAAAAAAATTACTTTAATATATTTGATACACAAATTAAACACTAGGTTATTTGTTTCAAAGGTTTTTTAGGTTAATTAAAAATTAACTCTTAATACATATTTTATCACCCTAAAAACATATATCACTATTCATTTTATGCGCAAATCGAGAGATTATTTTGATACTTTAAAAATTTATAATGACAAAAAATTAATATTTTAGATTTATAAAATCCCAAAGATATTATTACTATATTTAAATAGAAAAAATATTAATGTTGGATGTTTATATCACTGTTAGATTATATACTATTTTCCCGAAATTATCCAAAGTAGACCTATTTTTTAAAATATTTTTCTTATATATTGTTTTTACTTTTTTTATAATATTATATTTGATTAAAACTATTTATGTCATGTTTTCAAATAATTATATTTGTTAATTATTTGTTTTCTTTATATAAACATTATAATCCTATTGATATTTATAAATGTTTAATTATATGTTATTCAAGCTAATAAGCTTACCTATTTTGTGATGAGAGTATGTACTTAACAATTCTCAATAAAATGTTTCACAAATATTTGTTATGAAATTTTTTTCGAATCTATATACATACGGGCATATAGCCAATATCTATATTTTTGTTTGAAAAAGTGCGTGAAAAAATGAAATATATTAATATATAAGCAATTTTTTAATAAAACTTTGGTTTCTGAGAAGGCCGGGCCCCTTGGAGCTCAAATAAAATCAGAAAAAAAAAAATTGTCTCTGAGAGGACCGTGCCCCTCGGGGCTCAGGTGAAAACGAAAAAATTTCGATTAAAAAAAAATGTAATTAAAATTTGTCTTTGAGATGAAGGCCCGGGCCCCTCGGGGCTGAGGTATATCCTGTATTTTTAAAAATATTTTTGTGTATTGGGGAGGGGGGGGGGTATTTGAAAATGAGTTCGGGGGTCCCCCGAAAAAAATTTCTATATACGTGCGGGATCCACTTTTTTGGACTCAAGGGACTTCAAAACATGTATATCCATCAAAATCTCGACATCGAATTTTTGACATGATTGTCATTCTATATATATACATACTGTATATAGGTAAGAGAAAGTAAAAAACATTTGCACTAAATTCGGCAGAGCATTGAACATAGTAATACCTATAGAAGAGAGAGAGTGCAGACGCACTTCTTCTAGATCTATGCTCCTGATGACTAAAATTGCAGTCTGAGTGAATTCAAATAACCGAATGCCGTGCTGTGGTCCAGTGTTAGTCGGCGGATCCTTGGTTCGACTCCTGGCGGTACCCTATCTTTTGTCGGCTATTTGAATTATTTTTTTATTTATTTTGAGATTCCAGAGGGTTCGAACTCCCATATCACCCTGGCTAGTTCCTTACCATAGTGTATCAAGAACCCTTTATTCGTGAAGAGGAATTAAGACCGAAACGTTAAGGTGAAGAAACATTAATGAAAAAATTGAAAATAATAGATATTCTTTCTTTCTTTTCTCTCTTCCCTTTCAACATTCAATTAATTCACTTCAATGGCTAAGTTGTTTGATCTTAATGAACACCCATTGGAAAGGGGTAGTCCACATATTACGTAACGCGTTTTGGGGGAGGGGTCTGGACAAAACGTTACTAATTGTAACATCGGAGACCCGGGGGTTTCTCTAAGCCCCTAGCTGTGACACAACAATTCAAAGTTGAATTTATAAAATTGTTTAAAAAAAAAGTATAACTGTGACATGAGGGACTAAATTGTCAAAAAAGGCGTTACGTAATATGTGGACGACCCCAAATGTAAAAAAAAAAAGATATTCATTTACATATTCACCCAAATTCAGTTGAGTAGTTTTATTTATATTTTAATTTATATATAAACAATTTATATATATATAAAAAGTTGAATGTAACAAATATTAAAAATGGCATTATGGTAAAATACCAATGTATTAAAAAGGAAGATTATTTATTTATTTAAAAGAGCGATGGCATAATGCCACCATCCAATTTTGCCACCGATTATTAAAAAGTAAGATCATTGAATTATTTTTAAATTTCTATCAAATATAATTCTTTTTTTACTAATCTTTTAATTTATCTACATTTTCTCCTTAAGAGTTATCATGTGATTATTTTTTTTTTTTTTTTTACAAACAAAAAAAAAAGAATAAAGCCATAAAATTTATTATTAATTATTAAATTAAATTTATTTTTGCTACAATACAGACAAATCTTAGAATTGCTCAGGGGCCCACATCTTGTGGGTACGTGGATGGCGACCACGAGCTGCCCGAGCTGGGGCAGGTTCTTTAAATGTCTGTCTCTTCCTTCCTCTTTTCAATAGGCGCCAGACCGTGCGACGGGTCGGCCTGTCTTATTTCTTCCGGTCGTAAAAACGTATGATAGGGTTGGAGGGGAAGAGTGAGGTCCGCCGACCCCGCCTCACGGGACAAGGCGAGGAGAGAAGAAAAAGGAGACAGACAAATCTTAAAAATATCAAATTTGAATAGATCTTTTATATAATAGAAAATGTGATAAAATTAAAAAATTCATCCATCCCATCCAAAATTTCATAATTTTTCTTATTGCACCTGCAAAAAATATATATATATATATATATATAATGAATATATAATGTAAGTTTATTTACAATATTTCATAATTTTATTAAATTTATTTATCCAATGAACGCTTAACGCTTATTTAGTTTTTCATTAAACCGGTGAAAAATATGTTTGTATACCGGTGATTAAGAAACAGTGTATATCTTTATATGTTTATAATTGCAATTTCTCTTTTTTTAAATATTCATTAGTATTTAATTAGTCATTATTTATATACAATATTATTATTATATTTCTCTAAATATATTTTCTTCTTTCCTTATATCTCAACATTTTCCTCAGACTTATTTTTTGTTTCCATTAAGTTTAAAAAGCTTTGGAATCTCTATAATATTTATATATTCAAGAGAATCGAATTTTTGGAGATCTCTTAAGATTAAAAAAATCGAGCCTTGAATATTTTTCCAGAATATTGCGAAATTGTCAAGAATTCTTTTAAAAATGCATACATCAAAAGATTCGATCTTATAAAGAAGATTAAAAAGAAATCAGAAGAAAATGGAGAAAGTATATATATAAAAATATTAAAAAATAATATATTAAATAAATATTTATAATAATAATTCAATAAATATTGGCTAACTAATTTTATTCGTCATATATCTATCTTGAGAATGATTTTCGCAATTTAATTTTAAGAAACAATAAATTATTGGGGATGAAAATAAAATGACAAAATTGAAAAACAATCTTAATCAGAAAATGCCAATGGATTGTGCTAGACCAGAATAGATTTGCAATGTAGCAATTCCAATACCCAATGTCAACATGGTTTTAATAAGAAGTGGTACCCAATGTCCATAATGATCAGCGTGAACGAATATATGCAAGAAAAGAGGCTTATAAGAAGAAATGAGTAATAATGAGATCACTATAGGAATCCAAGTTCGGTTCAGATCATGTCTGGACCAGAGCCATACCAGAGTTGTAGCAGCAATATGATGGATCTGGAAACATTAAAAAATGTTAATAATAATATAAATTAATTAATTTTCTTAAAGTTAAGTGTAGAGCAGGGGCGTATATAAGGGGGGAGCCCCCTCCGAAATTTTTTAATAAAACTCGTAATCAAAAAAAAAAAAAGGTAAAATGATAATCGCAAAAGGAAAAAATAGAGTGGTTTGAGTTACGAGGAGAGAATTTACTAAAAAAAAAAAAAGGGAAAATTTGGCTTTGAGAGAGTCCGGGCCCCTCGGGGCTCAGGTATTTTAAAAATTTTTTTTTTTGTATGGGAGGGGATATTTAAAAAAAGAAAAATTCTATATACGCCCCTGGTGTAGAGCAACTGAAGAGAGGAGCTAAGTCTTTTTTAATTTTATATTAACGACTCAAAGCGGACTATCTTCAAGAATTTTTATAGACGCTCAATGAAAAATTTTGTCGAGTAGTGCCCGACTACTATCGACTAAACAAATACAGGAACGAATCAAATGAACACGAAAAAAACTCAAAAATCAAAATATATTACTAAGGATGAGAAAAAAAGATTGCTCCAGTCACATCTTAACGAATTTTGCTAACTGGAGAGAATCTCTAGACTTATATTAAGATTTTATCAATGAGATCAAAGAAGTTTCTCTCATGCAAATTTTTGTTTTAATTTTTAACGAATGGAATAGTTCTAAAAGTTTAGAAGGACAAATCACTTCTTCTCCTTCTATAAAATTTAATCGAGTAAACATTAAGAAAGATAAGAAGAAAATATATATATATATATATACCAAATTAACATTGGCATCCAAACTACTCTGTATATATGTCCAGTCAAATTCTGCTTCTCTCGCTCCAACCCAGAGAAAAATAAAACGTGTGAAAACAATTTCTGCTCCAGACCAGCCTAGAGCTGCAGTAAATAATTTGGCATGTCCTTTGCCTGGAATGCCAAGCAGGACTAGATATATCCCTAAAAGATCAAATAAGTCCACTGATGATTTCATAAATTCCTAAAAAAACAGAGAAATAAATTAATTCGTAAAATTTCAAAAGAGATACAATCCATCTTAAAATAAATTGATATTGCTTATAATCCAAATTATTCATAAAATATTTTCAATTGTGTTCAAAAACTAGAGATTAATTGAAAAAATTTCTTAAATAGAAATTTAAAAGAGTTCCAGAGGGAAAGAAAATACGAAAAAATGAAATTTGAATATCTGATAGTATTTCATTTTTTAAAATTGCGGGATCCAGATTATTTTTTGATCAGGAATAAATAACAGAAGAAAATGCAGCCAGGATTTTTTCTTTAAAAGAATATATTTTCAACAGCTGACGATTCGGCTTTGGTTAAAGCCATCCTCGGAGCTGTTAGTAGTCATTATATACATATATTTGGAATTGTATTCAGTATTGACTTTTGATATAACATTAGGGAAAAAAACTTTTTCCTTCTTCAATCACTAATACAATATTTCCTTTGTGCCTCAAGTGACAATTGACTCCAGGGGAGTAGAATATCATCTAAATAGATGTACAGTGAGGGACAGTATTAAGTCCCACCCATGCGTTTTCTACTTGTGATTATTTCATTGTTTTTATAAAAAAAATGAAAATCTTTATTGGGAATTTTCTAGGTTTGAACGATGAAAGTTTCCATTAAAAAATATATATATTTTTTTTATATACAATGAAATAATCACAAGCAGAAAACTCATGGGTGGGACTTAATATTGTCCCTCACTGTACAGGGCAGTACATCATCTAATTAGATGATATTGTACTGCCCTAGAGTCAATTATCACTTTAGGCACAAAGGAAATATTGTATTAGTGATTGTAGAAGGAAAAATTTTTTTTTCCTAATGTTTTATCAAAAGTCAATACTGAATACAATTCCAAATATATATATATATAATGACAACTAACAGCTCCGAGGATGGCTTTAACCAAAGCCGAAACGTCAGCTGTTGAAAATATATTCTTTTAAAGAAAAAATCCTGGCTGCATTTTCTTCTGTTATTTATTTCTAATTAAAATTTTACGAGTCATAAAATAAGCTTGTAATAGTTTTTTTTTGACTATTTCTTAACAATTTAATTAAGTAATACACTAACATAAAATAAATTGAAATTCTCATAATGTGATGTATCATTGGCAGGAAAAAATGTTGCTAGTACAATCATTTTACAAAGTTGTGTAAAAATATAAATTCCTCCAGATTGTAAACATTTCCAAAACGATCTATATTCCGGCCTAAAAAAATCAGATTTATTTTAATATTAAATTAAAAAAAAAAAAAAATAGGTTTAAATTAATAAATATACTTACATTCCAGAAAATTTATAGGTTAAATAATAAGGAATATACACAAGAGCAGCACAATTTCCAAAATGATATAATGTCATTTTTGTATTATTATTGAATTTATTTTTTTAATAAAATATATATTTATTTCACACTCCCAAATTACAAAGCAAAATAATTAATAGAATAAAATTTGCTTAAATTGAATTTAGAAGACAGACACATTGCCAATTTGTAAAACTCCCTCTGTTGATAAATATCTTTACTAAAATTTACTTTTCGCTCTTTTTTGAAAATATCCGATTTTAATAATAATCGATAATGCATTTTGTTTGTCTCATTAATAAACCGATTCTAATGCAATTAAATATTTTAAATTAGATATTTAAATATTTATTTTTATCGACAGAATAAATAAATGGGTCTCCTTGGACTCACCTCTCTGACATCATTCTTAACTCATCTCAATGACGCGTCTCTCTATCTCATCTTCTTTCTGTCAAATGTCATTAAATTCAAATTATATTTCTTCTCTTCTGTTTTCATTTTTAAAGGTCAGTAATTCGATTTAACTTATTCTCTTATCCATTTAGAATTGAAATTTTTAATAAATTCAATTAGCAAATAAATACTTTCTCAACTATCATGTTATTAATGTAACAGGTTAGGTTGGTCTGTCAAACTTTAATGTTATATTTTTAATATTAAAATAATTTAAATTGAATTTTAAGATATTTATATTACAAATATTTAAATAATATTTCATTTTTAATTATGTTTATTAGTTTCCATCAAATTTATCATGTTAATTCTCTTTTGCACTTTATATTTAGATTGTTTTTAATTTTCTTATAATTCAATATTTTTTGTACCAATAAAATAGAGGCTATAATTATTATTTATTAAATTCATTAATTACATTTATTTCTTTTGTTTCAGATGGCATTTGGTCCAGGACGGTTCAGGAGCAGATAAAACTTGTCTTGGAATTGACAAGAAATGCAAGAAATCACATGATATTTATCAATGTTACACGAGGTTTCTATTTAATGCAATTTTTAAAATATCAACCCTTTCAGAAAGAAGTGGAGGAAAGGCTATTTCTCAACAGAAATCGTCAAGATCAACTTTGGAGTAATTAATCAAAAGGTTTGTGTAATTATTTTTTCTATCCTTTTTTATTAATGGATCTTATTCTATTTCTCTTTGACAATTATCTTCACTTAATTAATTTTTCTAAAAGTATGATAACGATTAAAAGAAAACTCAGAGAAGAAATTGGTGTATATATATTTATTAATATTGCACTTGTATTTGCCAATTAAGTCTTTAATTCTAATTAACAAGTTTTTTATATCGCGATTAATCCTTCAATATATATATATATTAATATATAGGCCTATATATTTATTTTAAAAGGGATGTTAGCATTAGGAGAGCTCACACCCTCGGTGTTTATAAAAAATCAGATTAGGTCATATTTTAACGACCTCATATACAACACTGTGATATATATACACAGTAATTTAAGTTTTTTACTTTTTTCATCTTTTATTTATTAATTTCATACTAATTTATTACTTTAAGAAACTACATCAGATTAATCATAAACTTTTCACATTCAAAATTATAAGATTTTATTTATTTTTTCAAATAATATTAATATCAAGTTTGTATGAAAAAAAATATCATTAACTATTTGAAATATAAACATAAGTTATTTTAATAATAAAAGAGCTAAATCCATTCACTTTGTATTCATTTTTCGTAAATTTTGAAAATTTTTTACTATTCTAGATTGAATAATATTTATATTTGAATTCAACTTATGAATTTTTACAGCATATCTACATAAATTAGGGATGATTATTAAAACATTCCCATGTGATTATTTAATTGTTTTTATAGTTTCTATTAAAAATTTTTCATACAAAAAACAAATAAATAAATAAAAAACAATGAAATAATCACATGGGTGAAGGCATGGCAGTCCTTTTGATTTGACCCTCACTCAAGGGCCGATACAAGGGGGGGGGGGGGGTAATGGGGGTAATTATCCACCTGAGATTTGAAAAAAAATACTTTTTTTCGAAAAAAAATGTATTTTTAATGTAAAATTTTAAAAATTAATACCTAAAAATTTGATTCATATTTATATTCTGGCAAACAAGTACTGAATGCGCCTTTAAATTACCGAAATCCGAAATGAAGAAAAAAATGTGTGCTGTGCGACCAGACACTCCAGATACCCCCCCACCCCCCCCCGAGAAACACCTCTGGATCCGATACTGCCCTCACTATACTAAATTTGCTGTGGTCTAGTGGTTAGGGCACTCTGAGTGCCAATCGGAGGATCCGTGGTTCGACTCCGCGGCACACCCTCATTTTTCGGATATATGAATTAATAAATATTTAATTGTATAAATTTCGCGGCTCATATACGCGATATATATAATATCTTAAATATTATATATAATTTCTTATTTATTAATTATACTAAATTTGGTCCTGAACGACTCCCCTCGCATTTAAGGTCATTAATCTATTTAATTTATTTAAAATTAATATTTTCATTACTTAAAATAGCAAAATTTTATTTCAATTATACCTATAATTAGCAATACCTCACCTTTATATCTTACATATAAAAATAAATTTATCTAATTTTTTACATAATTAAATAAGTTAATAAATATTTATTCTTTTTCAGATGATTGGTGAATTAATCAAGTGGTAAAAAAAAAACAAAACGCAGTCACGGAGGCTTCGATTGTGTTCGTTGAAAGAACTGAGAAAGCAGAGGTTGCAGGTGTCAGCAGAATGGACATCATCACTCAAAGTTAGTACCTAGATAAAGTTAATAACTCTCCTACTCTTTCTATAATAACTTACATGTTAATTTCTAATATACCCACGCTCGTTAAAACAAACTAATTTTTTTAAATTTCACCAAATTGAAAATTTTCTTTTATATAGTAAATTTCTTCTTTTTTATAAAATACAGTGATTATAAAAAATTCACAACAAAAATCTTTTGAGCAAGGAAATTTTTTCAAAAAGCTCGCAGGAAAAAGCTTTTTTTTTCAATAAGTAGCCAATTCTAAAAGAAATTTCAAGAAGTGTTTAATGAAACCTTACCCTATATATGAAATATATAGAGAGAGAAAGTATTGCGATCATGTCATAAATTCGATGTCGAGATTTTGATAAATATACATGTTTTGAGTCCAAAAAAGTGAGTCCCGCAAATTGGTCTGTCTGTGAGTGTGTCTGTCTATGTGTAACGATTTTTAGCAAGAAGAAATTGAGCTACCGGATTGAAATTTTGTATTTAAGTTAGGTACCCTCCCGGGCACTCAAAATAAACTTTTGAACAAAATCGGCCAAAAAGGACTAGCACTTTACTGAATTAAATTTCAGGATAAATCAAATTTATAAAAAAAAAAAAAACTTTATTAATTATTTAAATTACATCACATAAAAATAAATAATTATTTTTCTTTGTTTCAGGAGATACGAAAGAAGAGCATCTTTTGAGAGCAAAACTAGCATATGATTCAACTCCATCATCATCTTTATCAAAGAGTGAGTTCTTAATATTTAATATTTATTAATTTAAATAACCGACAAAAGTTGGGGTGTGCCGCCGGTAGTTGAGCCACGGATCCACCGATTTGTACTCAATATGCCCTATTTCTTAATCAGGAAAATATAATTTCTTATTTAGTACTTAATATATTTAATTTGAATATAAAAGTCCAGAAAAGGCCATTTATTTGAATATGAAATATTAATACACCATCAGACATTACTCAAGTTCTATATAAAGAGTTTGCAAATAAATGAGTTATTGAATATTTAGATTTTTACAAAAAAAAATTTGGTAAATAATTTTTTTATTTACAAATTCTTATTATTAGATTTTGAATTATTCTTAATCAGGAAAATATATATATAAAAAAAAAAAAAAAATAGGACTGCAGCGAGGCTCATCTTACCCTGGGGCTGTTATTAATACGACCCCCCCCCCCAAAAAAAAAAAAAAAGTCTAAATTTTAAATTTGAATATTTTTAGGAAATTTTCCCCTTATAGATTCTTTAAATATTCCATTTTTTCCATCAACCCATTTAGAGATGTATCTTTAAGGGCCAGGAAACAAACAGAAGAACAATTAATTAAAATGAATGCGACTCCCGGCGGTACCTACATTTTTCGCTTATTTAAATTAATAAATACTTGGTTATATGTTTTTCATAATTACTTCATGGACCAAGACATGATATATATAATTCTTTATTTAAAATGAATTTAAAGACAAATCATATAGAAAAATAATCTTTTTATATATTAAAATATTAAGGTAATAGAATAAGAAAATAAATATATATTTTTTTGTTTCATAGGTCTCAGAAAAAAAATCTTTATGAAAACTGGGGCCTCGGAGAATCACACATCGCTTCAGCAGCGAGATCTCAGCCTTTTCTCTCTCTCTGCCTCACCAGGTAAATATTATTCAATACTTTAAAATTTATAAAATTTTTTGAAGAAAAAAAAAAAAAAGGTAAAATGATATTAATTTTTTATAAGAAATTTTATTCGGGGAGGGGGGGTAGTTCTATGTTGTGACATATTTGTAGGGGGGTTTGTTTGTATGTGACTAACTGTGACATGGGAGGGAGGACTAGAAAATCGTTAAAAAAAGGCGTTACATAATATATGGACGACCCCTAATTAAATTGCCGAGTGGATTTATTAAAAATTACATTCATAATTTTAATTAAATTTTCCTTTGGAAAAAACAAACAAGTAGAGTAACTAAAGAAATAGTTTAAAAAAACTTTACCCTATTTCTACAAATAAAAATCTCTTATTATTTTATTAAATAAGGGGATTTCGGGGTAAATAAAACACTTATTAAAAAAAATATTGTATATTAAAATATATCAAGATGATAGAATAGGATAATAAATAAATATCTAACTGTGAAGAAATTCGTAAATAATACTACAAATTCTATTTTATATTTATTTTTTTATTAAAGAGAAAACAAATTTGTTCATATTTAAGATTTACTTCATATTCACTTTAATCAATTCTTACTCAGCTTGTGGCCTTATTGCTTTTTTTTAAGAGAAAGATAAACCATTAATTAACAAATTCTCATACCTTAATTAATTTAAATAATTTTTCTTTAATAATAAATTTCTGGATAAATAAAACAATTATATAAAAAAAAAAAAACTTTATTAAATATTTAAATTACATCTTATAAAGATAGAAAGTACCTAATAAATATAATATTTCTTTGTTTCAGAACTAACGAAAGGAGAAAACATCTGACCCCAAACTCAGTATGTGATTCAACATCATCAACATCAACAAACAGTGAGTTTTTGAACTTTTGACCTCTCTAGACCTTCAGAAGAAACATTAAGGCTAAAATATTCTTTTTCATCCTCCAAATTTAATTCATGGCCCTAAAATTAGCGAAAAGGGGTGAAAATAAGTAGGGGACTTTCCCCCGAAAACGGTACTTGGTGGAGGAAAACGGAGGTCATATTTGGATTCTGGAGGTCATTTTACTTAAGAATCTGAAGTAATTAACTAGGGGCTTTTTTTCTTGCCGAGTAGTGTAATCAATGCATTTCATTTTTTATCTCGTCTAAAAGAAAAACTTATGATTTCTATATTGAAAATTGAATTTTTCATTTTTTATTTACTAAAATGACTTTTTGTGTTCCTGCGGGTTAAATAAAAGAAATTTATATAAAAAAAAAATCTTTATTGAATATTTAAAACTTATTTTCAGATAATTCAATAGGATAAGAAATAATAATTAAATATTTCTTTGTTTCAGAAGAGAGATCTTCGAAAAAAAACATTCAATTGCGTCATCTTCCTTAGTAAATAATCAACTCATACGCAAATGAAATTTTTTTTTTATAATTGTGATCTGATAGAAGAAAGTAAGTGTTTTAGTTGCATTCTGCCCGAGCCAGGTGCAAGTCAGTTGAGCTAGCCTCTCTATGAAAAGCGCTTCTCTGCTTTGTTGAAAGGTATTTATTATTTGCATATTTCATTTTAATTTATTTTCTCTTACCTAAAACATACAGTAGTCATAAATTTTCATTTTTTTTTACTTTCTATATATAGAGAGAAAATATTGAATTCATGTCAAAAATTCTATGATCAGATTTTGATGGATATACACGTTTTGAGGTCCCCTGAATCCAAAAAAGTGGTTTTCGCAACATGGTCTGTCTGTCTGTGTGTGTTCAATTTTAAGCATGAAGGAATTGAGCTATGAGGCTGAAATGTTATATTTAAGTTAAACACCTCCCGGGACCGTGAAAATAAGCTTTTAATCAAAATCGGCCAAAAAGTACTAGTACTTTACTGATGTATTGTACTTTTTCAATTTTTTTTCGATTTTCTCAAAATTCGCACTAACGATTTTGATTAAAATTAATAAAAATAAAATTTTTTAGATCCTCTTTTAAATGTATATTCTCATTTTGCTCTCAAAATTGTTTGAAGACCACTTTACTCTTGTACTTCATAGGGAAGATAGGAGAAATGGTTGCCATGGTAACAAAATATAAATATTTTCCCATGTTTATAAATTTTACATCTTGAATTTTAATATATCGGCGGAAACTAAATGTATGTCGACACGAAAAATCTGGTGTGACAAGCACATAACACAACTTTCTCTTACCTTCGCTAATCAAAAGTTGTGTTCTGTGCACCAGATTTTTTAATGATGAAATCAGATTGTGATAAGGGGTTTGCTATACATCTCCCGTTCTAATTAAAATAATATTACTAAAAAATCGTTAATTATTTTTTTTTTGTAAAACTTCTCCTTTCTGGCAAATTCTCTCTTTCTCCTAGTTAAAACAGACGAACACACACCCACACGCACACACACGAATCTGATTTAGTAAGAAAAAATAATAATTTTAATTATTTTTATCTCTTCCAGGTGGTGGCTATTGCTAGAGGTCGCCTTCACCCTTCATCATGGGCCTAATCGCCTGAGCATCAGCATCTCAGCACCCGTAGAGGCTGCCTCTCTCTCTCTCTCTCTCTGCACCAGGTAGACCCCAACAATTAATTTTTTTCATATTATTATATTAATTCTTCACCCCCCCCCCCCCCAATCATTATATGACATTTGATTATCATTAATAGCTATAGAAGTCTGTCTCTTTGTCTTGATAAGACTACCAACAGATCCTTTTTTTAACGTGATTGTCCCTTTTTTCTTAAATTATAATTTTTTGGTTAGCAATAATTTAGCACAGAGTTACTTGTCGAGGAATGGTCTTGATTTCGCAACCCTTTATAATTTTAATTGATTGATATTTTTATTTATTCTATTAGGGTTTCTCTTTCTGAACAAATTTACATTAAATTTAGTCTGAGCTCATTAGCCGTTCAGAATCTACAGTGGTTTAAAATTTCAAAAAACGATTTCCCGCCGAGTGCTCTCATGCGGTAAAATGACGTCATATCGAAACAAAGAAAAAAGGGCCGGGCGTATTGAACAACTCTTTCTAAAAATGTACTTATATTTAATGTAACTTTTATGGTCAAGTAGCTATGCATACGCAAAAAAGCGCAATTTTTCGATAATTCTTTGCCCCAAAAATAGGTTTTTCGAGAAAAAAAATTTATTTTCGAGTTAATTAATCGGGATTTGTTTATTTATTCTATTAGATTTTTTCTTTCTGCACAAATTGACATCACATTTAGTCTTATCTTATTAGCCGTTCGGAATCTACAGGGGTTTAAAATTTATAAAAACGATTTCCCGCCGAGTGCTAACATGCGGTAAAATGACGTCATATCGAAAAAAAGGTCCGGGCGTATTGAACCTCGGAGACTCGCACGTCGCACATAGGAGTATTTGAAGTAAAAACCCGATCAAAATAGAAAAACTCAAAATGGACGCTTCTTTATCTTCTATAACCGGTTTATTGGAATCAAGGGCGGATCCAGAGGTGTTTCTCCTGGTGTGACTGGTCGCACAACACAATTTTTTCTTAATTTCGGAAAATTTAAAGGCGCATTCTGTACTTGTTTGCAAATTATTTATTATTTTCCTTATATAAGAATATAAATACGCGTACAAATCAAATTTTTAAGTATTAATTTTTAAAATTTTACATTAAAAATAAAATTTTTTTCGAAAAAAAGTATTTTTTTTTTCAAATCTCGTGGAGGGGGGTTATTACCCCCTTTACACCCCCCCCTTGTATCCGTCCTTGATTGGAATCCAGCCCCCCCCCCCCCGACCCTTCCGGTTCGGCTACCTGGTCATAACATCACTCGGAACCCAGTCATTGTGTCAACTGCTTGTCTTGGTTCTTAGTATTTTTGAATGAATCTTTCTTCCATCAAATTCATTTTTTCTTCTATTTTTTTTCCTTTTGAACTCTTCCAGAATATCATATAACTCCATTCTGGTAATTTTTTAACTCTTCCCAAAGGATCTATAACAAAAGAAAACTAAAATTATACTAAATCGATTTAATGATTCTGTTCCCTCGTTCACTTTAAAGTCTAATAAAAAAATATGGGATAAGTTGGGGTGAAATGTTTTTCTTGTTTCTACATCCTAAAAGACTAAACTTTATGCCCATATAAAAAGTTTGAGGCGACAAGCCGCGACACATAAACAAAAACACTAATTTGTCTGAAATTTTCTTTAAAAAAATGTTCAAAAAAATCGACTTTTGATATTTATAAAATACAGTGATAATTACGTTTAAACTGAATCAAATATACTATAATATAGAGAGCATACCTTCAATTTCCACATTCAAGTCGTTTTTTTTCTGTTGACCGCCGCATGAAGACATTTTGCACAAAAAACTGAGTAACGAAAATGAGAGCGCCTAAAACCAAAACAAGCAGTTAAAACAATGACTGGGTTCCGACTGTCATTGTGACCAGATAGCCGAACCAGAAGGGTCGGGGGTGCTGGATTCCAATAAGCCGGTTATAGTAGATGAAGAAACATCGATTTTGGGTAGCTTTAGGTAAACTTTGAGTTTTTCTATTTTGATCGGGTTTTTACGTCAAATACCACTATTTGCGTCGGTTCAAAAGCAACCACTTAGCCTCTCTCTTACCAGGTAAATAAACATTATTCTTTATCCCTTTTTATTTAATAATTAAATATGTCGAGAGGGATGGAGGCAGTGCCGGATTAAGTAACACGGGGGTCCTTAGGCATTCGAAATCTTGGGCCCCTGTCAGTTAATAATTTTACCAGGGGCGTATATGGAATTTTTTTTCTATTTAAACAGATAAAAAATACACCTTTCATAAACCCTCCCATTTTACTATAAAATATATCCCATAGGAAAGTATTTAAACAAAGAATAAAAATATAATAAAAAAATATTGCATCCTACTTAGTGATTTGTTTAATAAGTGATTTTTAAGGGTCTTTCAAAATTACTCTATTAAATGAAAATATTATTGAAGGTGAGAAGTATTTTTAAAAGATATTTTTTTTTTTTATAATTGGGATCCCTCCCATTCCGGGTGTATGTTGCATTGGGTGGAATAATTTAATTTAATTCGGCCGAGCAGAGGATTTGGGGGGGGGGGGGGTTACTTTTTGGGGATAAAATAAAAAATTTAAAAAGATATTTTTTTTTAATATTTGTTTTTTTATTTACTAGCTGCGCAATCCTACCACGCTAGGCCCTGGCGGGCGGCTTCTTGGGATATGACTAAGAGTTGTCCAGATAAATGTATTTTAATTAACTATCCGCGCCTCCCTCCATCGAGTCTAGCCGGGGGGCTTCGCCCCCCTGGACACCCCTTCAGATGGCTCGGGCACGCCTGCGGCGAACCCTCGCCTTTGCTTTTTAATTATGGAAAGAAAATTATTATTATTCCATTCCAATTCAGCTCTTGAGGATTTGTTTACATTCATGGAATACATAAATGAAAAGAATACATAAATATTTCTCTATACATTTCCTATGGGAGAAATCGTAACTATAAAAATTAATAACTCAAAAAGTTATAGGAATTTCGGGATGAAAATAATTTTCCTGTAATCCCGAGAAGGTCCTCTTTATGCATATAAAATTTCATTTCAAAATTCCAACGGGAATTTGCCTAAATAGAGCGTGACGGACAGACAGACGGACATTACGAATATACCAGTATATATAGATTATTTTTCACTAATTTATTATTATATTTACACCTGCCCTTATTAAAATCAAGAACTGTATATTCATAACCACCAAATCCTTTGCTTTGCAAATTGAGATTATATCTCTTTATTTCTAAAGTTTGAATTTGATTTATTTCTTAAATCTTAATAATGTAAATAATTATATTAATAAGGGAAGGAATATCTGAGCTGAGTAAAACAATCATATAAAAAATAAACTTTATTCACTATTTAAATATGTAGCTTATAATGGAATAGCAGAGAGAAAAAAATTACAAGTCTTTTAATTAACATAGGCTACTAATTAAATAATTTTCCTTTGTTCCAGGATCCTGCGAATGTCAATCAGCGGCCAAGTCGACGAGGGTCATCTGAAAATAATAAACACATACATGTGAGTTGAAGAAAATAATTTTAAAAATACTATTTCATATGCAAATGGAATTTTTTCTTTTTATTAAATTGCCTCGGCCTAATGGTCAGCTTAAATTATAAACTAGTAAAAAATTTAAATATTCTTTTTGCAAATGTTATTACTAATTAATAAGATCAAGAATGAAAAGACATTTATAATATGAAGGGAGATCTTTTCCATTGCATTAAAAAATAATGTCTGCAAAATTTGAACTCATTTGCAAAACAGGAACACGTGCCCCATCGCCTTCGAAGTTTGAGAATTTTCAAAATTTTCTTAAAACTAAACATTTCATTTGATTTCCTCCACAAGGGACTAAATTAATTTTACATTTCAATTAAACTAAAAATTTATTATTTAGAATCTTTTATTGATAAAAATTATCTTAAAGATTTCATTAATGAACTAATAAAAAAAAGATATTTTTAATAACCCTATCTTCCTCAATTTTAATTATGTATAAAGCATCTGAATTTTTAAATTCATTCTCGTTCTTGGGCCATAGCACAGTGGTAGAGTATCCCCCTCTTGTGCTAGGGGTTTAACAATATCCCGTGGGCTAATTAGGATAGAATAATGACATGCGCCTTGAATTCTAATTCTAAAGAGAAATAGATTAAATTGTATCATCTGTCAAAGTTCCTCAGCGTAAATCTATTCATATGAAGTTGTTTCAATATTTTATTCGTTACCCGTCTAGGGCGGTCTTTGCTTGCTTTGCGGTCTTGTCAATTAATCTCCCCGTCAATGCCCTGAACAAAGGCGCATCTTAATTGGGCTTAAATGCAACTTTATAATCAACCCATGCAACCAGGACGGTGTTATCGAGAGAATTTCTACCCTTAATTAAAATATGAAAATAGAAAAAAAAAATTAATTCTTTTTTTGTATAAAATTTCGATCTTTAGACAAATCTCTTCCTCCCTTTATTTAATAATTTTCCTCTTTGGCCAGTTATCTAATGTAGTCATGAGGGTGGCGGTGGTTGGGTTGGAAATTACTCATTCAACTAAATTAAATTATATAAAATCCAATCCTAAATGGGATTATCATTTAATTTGAAGAGGCCTGAATATATGAAAAATTTACAAAATATCTCTAATATTTATTTTTGATTATTATTATTTTTTTTTTTATTTAACCCCCACTTACCACTCTCCAAAATTTAGAGGGAGTGAGACAAATTAACATTTTAATTTTCAAATTTGTTTGTTGAAAGCTCTATAGATTTTATGAAATGTGCCCGATTATGATGATCACTGTATACATTTCAAAATACAAAATTCTAATTGATATAAATTTGCATAGTTCATAATTTGAATAAATGTCCTGGAGTATTAATTAATTTATTATTATTATTATCTCTTGTTGTTATAGATTTTCGTGCCCCACCTCTGACTCCGTTCCCCTGCACTCCATCCAGAGCCGCTCGCTCCCAGTCAGGCTCGGACCTTGGAAACGCGCACGTCGGTTCAAAAGCAACATCTCAACCTCTATCTTATCAGGTAATAAAACATTATTCAATTCTTTATTTCTTGTCAATTAATAATTAAATATGCCTAGCGGGGTGGAGGTGGCAAATTACTTTCATAATTACTCTTATATTCTATTCGACAAAATTTTTCTTAAAAATTTCGGGATTTTTTATTTAAACAGATAAAAAAAAAACTCCTTCCCATTTTACTATAAAATTTATCCCATAGGAAAGTATTTGAACAAAGAATAAATTAAGGCGGGCATACACGGCAGATTCATTTAGACCGAGCCAATTTGTGCGAGTCCATTTTCGACAGATCCAAAATAGGGGGTCATACACGGCCGAGCCAAGTAGACCCGTTTGAAATTTGACATTTAAGCGTAAACAAAGGTTAGTCCCTTTGTAGCTTGTCACGTCTGTGCCTTTTTTAAAATAGAATTTCGTTTAATACAACAAAATGAACAACTGTATAAAAAAATCCCAATATAATGTCATCATATTATAAAAAATACATCTCGCTCTTAAAAGGTATTTATTATTTGTATATTTCACTTTCATAAAGGGTTAATATTTCATTTGTATATTTTTTTGTTAATTCCTCTTTCTCCTTGTTAACACATATATACACACACACACAAACACAAACACCCCAACATACGAATCATATTTAGTAAGAAAAAAAGTAATAATAATTTTTATCTTTTACAGAGGTGGTTATTGCTAGAGGTCGACTTCTCACTTCATCATCTTCCTTGTCGTTTGAGCATCAACGTCTCAGGGCTCTCTCTCTGCATTGGGTAAGTCCTGACAATCAAATTTTCACAATTTCATTTTCCTGGGAAAGGTCATTCTTTCTTTTTTAAAATATCGCGTATAAAAACCCCCTCATTTTATATTTTATTATCATTTAAATCTACAAAAGTCTCCTTCTCTCTCTTTTTTGATTCGGTTTCCACCAGTTAGTTTTTTTAATGGATGGGTTGCTTTTTTACTTTCTCGTACCTATATGTGTATGTTAATTCAGGGTGGCTACAGACCTGGAAAGCCTTAAAAAACCTGGAATTATCAGGAAATTTAATGAGACGGGGAATTATCATGGAAATATCAGGGAAATTTATTATAACTTTTTACTCAATTAATTATATCTGACACTAAGAAAAAAATAATTTCTATTAACTTTCTATATTATCGCGCCTTCTAAAGCTATGTCAAATTAGTTTGTAAATTGTTTTTGCTATGTGACTATTCACTAAAAAAATGTAGCAGGCCTAATGTCCAAGCAAATTTCATGGCTCAAGAAATTAGTTGGAACAAATTTTTTTATAATTAAATTTCATTAAAAAAGAACATCAATTTTTTACTTTCTCTTACCTATATATGTTAACTAAATATTTTTCGAGATCTATATATTTGAATAAGATAATAGTATTCAAAATACCTCTTTTCGTTACGAGTTAGTAACTTGCGCGACTAACTGCATATAAGGGGAAGTGAGTTTTATTGGTGCAGGTCGAGGGTCCGGTGGCCTGGTGCAATGCATAGCACGCCTATGCCCCGGAAAGGCGGAGATCCTGGGTTCGATTCCCGGGGGCCATGGGATGTTTGGCCTCATCAATAAAAAAACACTCACATGTCTTGTTAAATGTTATATATATGTTAATATATACAGATTGGGGATTAGCTATTGGATTCATATCAAAAATCCGATGTCGACATTTTGATTGATATACACGTTTTTGAGGTCCCCTGAATCCAAAAAAGTTGTTTTCGCGACATGGTCTGTCTGTTGTCTGTGTGTGTGTGTCTGTGAACAAAATATCTCAAGAACGAAAAGAGCAAGGAGGTTGAAATTTTTTATTTAAGTTTGGCACACCTCTGGCACGTGACACGAAGCTTTTGAACAAAATCGGCCAAAAAGTTCTAGTACCTTACTGATTCACTTTTTGAACATGCATAGCTACTTGTCCATAAAAGCTACATTAAATCTAAATATACTTTTAGAAAAATTGGTTCAATACCCCCGGGCTAAGTATTGTTTTTTGTTTACTCGTACTTGAGACAAGGTTATATTGTATCAAGAAAATGTTTATAAAAAAGTATTTTTTTTTCTCATTGTCAGATATCAGTGTTTGAATAAAAATTTACTCGTCTCTACATCTATATTTTTTGAACTATGGTAATTATCATACAGTAAAAAGTCTGTTTGTCGGTCTGTCTGTCTGGGTTCAATATAATGCGCAGGAAGGAATTGAGCCAGGAGGATGAAATTTTATATTTAAGTTAGACACCCACCTAGAACGTGAAAATAAGCTTTTGATCAAAATCGGCCAAAAAGTACTAATACTTTACTGATGTACTTTTTCAGTTTTTTTAGATTTTCTCAAAATTCGCCCCAACGATTTTTATTATAATTGAAAATTCAATTATTTTTTAGATGCTTTTTTGATTGTATATTCTCATTTTGCTCTCAAAATTGTTTAAAGTACACCTTACTCCTGCACTTCATAGGAAAGATAGGATGCCATGATAACAAAATATAAATATTTTTCTGTGCTTATAAATTTTACAATTTGAATTCAAATAATATATAGGAGGAAACTAAATATATGTCGACACGTTCGTTTACCGAAGGTAAGAGAAAGTTGTGTGCTGTGCGACCAGTCACACCAGATTTTTATTTCTTATTAAAATTAAATTATACGATTTCTATTACGTAAAATTGAATTTTTGATTTTTTTAAATTTAGCCCAAATAACATTTTCATAAGATGAGTCAAATAATTATTCTGCAAATATAAATATTAAAATTAGAATTAAAACGAATATTTGTGAAAGGATTAAGAGATAAATAAAACAAAGATTTAATAAAATAATCTTTATTGAATATTTAATGAGTGAATAGGATAAAAATTAATAGCTAATTATTTCTTTGTTTCAGAAGAGAGACCTTAGAAAAAAACATCCATGTTCGTCATCATTATTCATCATTATTATAAAATAAACAGCACATACGCAATTGCAAATTATTTTTAAAAAAGTAAACCTACATACAAGAAAGCAAGTCTTTTAGTTGAGTTCATCTCGAGGAAGGAGCCATCTCGGTGCGATTCTATTAGTGAGAATAAAAGGGCACACACCCCTCATCTCACTCCAATTAAAAGGTATTTATTATTTGCATATTTCATTTTCATAAAGGGTTAACATTTTTTTTTGTATTTTCTTTCTTAACATATATTTATAAAATTATATTTTTTTAATGATGAAACCAGAGGGTGATAAGGGGTGTACACTAGGGTTGATAAGGGGTGTACATTAGGGTGTCGCATTTTGATAACGAATTAAATTTCTATTTTCTTTTTTTTTTTTCTGTCTTAAAATATATTACTTAGGGTATATAAAATTATCCAATTTTATAGAAATAATGAATTCGTGTACCCAAGGAGAAGGGTGAGTTTATCAGAAGGGGTGATTTACAGCCCAGCTTCGAGAGCAATGCGATCTGTGTGCTTGCTTGCTGCCTATCTGTCAGGCTGTCTGTCAGTTGTATTCGAGACGAGACACGAGTCATTACGTGGAGCTCTTTCTCTCTCTCTCTCTCTGCATGTCCGTGAAGTATCTAGAAAGGTTTATTCCAGTCTTTTCCAATTTAAGAGAAACAAAGACTGCCTCCCCCCATCAATAAGAAAATTATTGGTAAATTCTCTCATCCTGCCCCACTTCGACTACTGTTGTTTGGTTTACAGCGGTATGACTGGTGAGCGTGGTTTGACTCTTGAGAGGGTGCTTAATGCTTGTGTTAGATTTGTCTTTGATTTGCCTCTTGACGAGCACATAACACCTTATTATAGTAGACTTGGATGGCTCAAGTTAAAACGACGTCGAGAATATTTGATGGGGTGTTGTGTGTTCGGCATCCTGAAAAACAAAATGCCCAAGTATCTTTATGAAAGTTACGTTTTCAGGGGTGAGTGTAGCAGGGCTGTGCCAAGGGCAAATCTTTTGGATTTGCGAATGCCGGTTCATCGGACGGCCGCATTCGACACCTCTTTTCTAGTGACATCAATTAGGGTATGGAACAGGATTCCTAGCGATATCAGGTCTTTAAATTCTTTAGAATCGTTCAAAAGTAAATTTTATTCTTTTTTACTAAAAGAACAGGAGCAATTTCTGTGGTGGGAGGGAGAATGTTTTTCCTAGTAAAATGCAATTTTTCTTTTTTTATTTTCTTGTTATATTGTAAATACAGTCTATATATAAAAATTGTAAATACTATGTAATATTAATGCTCTAGGAGGCAAATCGCCTCAGAGCAAAATAAATATAATTCATTCATTCATTCATTCTCTCTCTCTCGTGGGTTTAGTTCCTTTATTTTGTGCTGTTATTTGTGCAAATAAGACGTTCATCCTCCAAACTCATTTACCCCCCCGTCTGGTCATCATTTTATTAATGTAATGAATATATTCATATCTCATTTTGATAACGAATTAAATTTCTATTTTCTTTTTTTTTTTCTGTCTTAAAATATATTACTTAGGGTATATAAAATTATCCAATTTTATAGAAATAATGAATTCGTGTACCCAAGGGGAAGGGTGAGTTTATCAGAAGGACTGTAAATCACCCCTTCTGATAAATAAAATAGTATTTTTATTTAAAAATGAAATTTAAAATTCTAATACAAAATTATATTTTTTTGTAAAATTTTTTCATTTAAGCAAATTGATTACTTTCTCTCCCTCTTCACCCTCCACCCCTATTGCACAGAATTTAGCTAATAATTGAAAATATAAATTCTTAAACTTTTATTTCTCGTCAATGATATGAATAATAACTGCGATTAACATTTCGTTTTAAAACTATATTATTATTTTTAATAATGTTAATAGAGGATGGTAAGGTGTGTACGTTTTCCCTTCTAATTAAAATATTATTGTCATTTTTTATTTTTTTGTAAACTCTCTCTTTCTACAAACAAACAGACGAATCATATTTAATAAGAAAAAATAATTTTTATTTTTTACAGGAGTGTCTATTGCTAGAGGTCGACTTCTCCCTTCATCATCGTCCTTCTCGCTCAAGCATCCCCATCTCACGCACTTCTCTCTGCAATAGGTGAGTTCTGACAATTAAATTTTTTCATTTTATAATTTCACATCACAAATAATAATTTCATTTTCCTGGGATTCTCTCTATTTTAATATCTCGAGTATAACAACCCCCTCATTTTATAATATTTGAATATCATTTAAATTTATAAAAATCTCCCCCTCTCTCTATTTTGATTCGGCTCATCAACAGTTATTATAAATTCTCTGGGAACATTCTAACATAGAACTTTAAAAACATTATTTGCTTTCTATATAAGGCCTATAGAAATGAATAGGAGGGTTGCTTGCTTAAACTTTTATCTCTCGTCAGTCGTATAGTAGTATGTAGTAGGCCTAACAAGTGCGATTTTTTTTAAATTTGTTTAAGTCTCAGTGTTTATCAGGGTGCTCATTGCCCAGAATAAAATGATTGAGGTGAAAAAAATTGATTTTTTTTTAATTTAATTTTGATCGATCGAAATGAATAGGATGGGTTCCTGTTATAACTTTCAATTTTTATACATTTTTTGTGGTGAGGCTTTATCGGGAATTTTCCTTTGCTTCACATGAAAATTTAACATAATTTAAATTATAATTTTTACCTCGATAAATTCTGATAATATATTTTTAAAAAATAATTTTTTTAACTATAAAATAATTAATTTTTTTCTAATCTAAAAAAAAAATTATCTGTTCGGTTATGTAATGTAGTAATAAGGGTAGTTTTTACTTTGGGGTTGCGTTTTAAAATTTATATAAAATACATCGATTCTAATGAATCGAATATTTCATCATATAAGAACTAGAGTAACAAAAAAATCGATTTTTTTGACTTTTTTACTAAATCGGCTCTCCTAAATATTTAGCCCAGTCAAGATTTGGTACCTTTTCATGTAGACGGTCACATTTATAATCTGCATATTTCACTTTGATAAAGGGTTAACATTTCTTAAAACATTTATAAAATTATTCTTTATTTTAAACTTAGACCAGAGGGTGTAAACGGGTGTACACACTGGCGGATTATTAAGCCAATATAAGGCCCTAGGCTCAAAAAAAAATTAAGCCCCTCTTTGAAAATTAATTAATAGGCGGCACACCCTTATTTTTTTCGGATATATGAATTAATAAATATTTAATTAATTAATAGGTATTATAAATTAAAATAATGATTGAATTTCATAATCAATTGATAAATTTTGTATAAAAATGAAATGAAATTTTATATGACGATCAAAATTAATATGATAATCAATTTTGGGGGCCCCCCTATCCGAGGGGGCCCTAGGCGCGCCCCTAGTGCGCCTTGCTTTTGATCTGTCACTGGGTGTACATCTTTCCATCTCATTTAAATATCATTAATATTTTTCCTTAAAAATAAGTTGGTTAAAAAAATCGTTTGGCATTATTATTTTTTTATTTTTTTTTATAAACTCTCTCCTTCTACACACAACCCACGAATCTCATTTAATATGTTTTAATTTTTTTTATAGGGGTGTCTCTTCCTAGAGGTCGACTTCTCCCTTCATCATCGACCTTCTCGTTTGAGCATCCACGTCTTAGCGCACGCACTTCGTTCGAGTCTCTCTCCCTTTCCACTTGGTAAGTCCAATCAATTTATTAGTTCAAATCACAAATATTAATTACATTTTCTGGAAAGGTCTATCTCTTTTAAAATCTCGTGTATAAAAAAAAAAAAAAACCTTATTTTATTTATTATCATTTCGAAATTTATAAAATAAAATAATCTTTATTGAATAATTTAAAATTTATCTTAAGATAGTACAATAACATATCAAATAATAAATTAATATTTTTTTTTCTCGAGTGTGGAAGTGGCTGTGGTTGGTATATTTAAACAATGGCAGGAGGTGGCAGCCAGAAAGGTTTTCATTACTCCTGACTTCTCTAAACCTTGCAATTGCCTAATAGCAAAATTATTATTTTAAATTTTATTAACAAGTCTAAACCAACATATAAATAAATACATTTATGAACATTCTGATAGAATGAAAAGTATTTATTATTTGCATATTTGATTTTATAATGCTATCCCCTGGTATGGTATTTATTTGTACTTTTGCCTTTGCCGGGGTCTTTAAGAGACTTAATATTTAAACATATTGACATTAAGACTTACATTTTTGAAGTCTTAGTTGGATTCCTCCCGAGCCAGGAGCCAGTCGATTGAGCTCTACAGTATCTCTCTTTTGATTGGGCCTCCCACACGATTCTTTTTGAACATGATTGGGGAGGATAATAGGGGTAATAATCATTTATTGGATTTAAGTTCCAGATTCAAATTAGCATTAATAAAGAACTATTTGTATTTGGATTATAATTTATATTGATAATATTAATAAGTTTTCTATCCAAAAAGGGGTTGGAAGGAAACCTCGAAATTTGTCTAGGGAGTTAAGATCCACCGAAGGCAGGCATTGCGATTAGTATGCTTATAAAATTTACCAATTTTTTAAATGTTACATTATGTTTGAATGGTGTAACCTGAGTGTATATCTCCTCTACTAATTAAAATATCACTACCATTATTTTTTAAATTTTTCGTTCCTGACAATTTTAATCTTCTCATTGGCTTTAATTTCTATTATATAGTGTTGTTATTTGTGCAAATAAAACCTTCATCCACCAACCTCATTGCACCCCGTTTCGCCATCTCTACTTTGATTAGGCCTTGTAAAATTTTTCGTTCTGACAAATTTACTATTCCTGTTAACACAGACTTAGTTTTTTTTTTTTTTTTTTTTTTTGTATGAAATAATTATTAAATACTAATTTTTGTTATTTTTCTCTCTTACAGGGGCTCGTAGTCTCCCTCTTCTTCCATCATCGACCTTGTTGCTATGGCAGAAACTTCCCAGCAATCGTCAGGCTCTCTCTCTGTGAGCAAGTAATTCTGATATTTGCATCCTAAATTATTTATTTACCCCCATATAGAAATTTAGTTTCTTTTTTCCTAGGCATAAATTTAATAATAAATTGAAGCCTTATTCATTGCTTCCTAACTAATTTGCATATTTCTAAAATCTAAATAATAAATGATAAAATATTTTGAATATTTTGGTAATTATCTCTCATAGGAACTCAACACTTTGGATGGAATTGAAGTAGGACCCTGGGGCGGGGTTTATTTTTATATATGCCTTTGCCACGGACTATAAGAGAATTTGTATTTGAACTAATTGTTATTAAGATATATGATTTTAAAATTAATAAGAAACCGCTCGTTTTAGCTGATTTTTTGAAATTTAATTATTTTTTATTTTAGATGTTTTGATATCCTTTTTTTAATGATGAAACCAGAGGTTGATAATGGGTGTACATTAGGGTGGTTCTTAGCTATAGGTATAGTTTTCTGAAAGGTTAAAATTTGCTCCCAACTTCCAATCAACAAATAAAAGGGGTGTGCAAAATTTCAACTCAATTGGACAACTTATAGGGGTCACACCAACGCCTTGAATTTACAACATACGAAGCGATCGATTTCGTTTAAAAAGCGGTAAAAAAAATTATTTTCGAATATATGTCTAATAAATAAATAAATAAATACAAAAAAAAAACGCTTAGAAATGTTTGTTTTATTGGTGGTGAGTTTTAGGGGTGGATTAATTAAGTAAGTCTTTTAAAAATTATTTAGGTGAGTTTTAAGGGTGAGTAAACAAAGAAGTCCTTTAATAGTTATTTAATTTCGAATTTATTCCCAACGAAATAAAACCCCGTTAGTTTGCAAGTAAATAGAATTTTTATAATTGATAATAATATTTTTTCGGCGCTTCGAGAGCAATGCGATCTAAGTGTGCTTGCTTGCTGCCTATCTGTCAGGCTGTCTGTCAGTTGTATTCGAGACGAGACACGAGTCATTACGTGGAGCTCTTTCTCTCTCTCTCTCTCTCTCTCTCGTGGGTTTAGTTCCTTTTATTTTGTGCTGTTATTTGTGCAAATAAGACGTTCATCCTCCAAACTCATTTACCCCCCCCCCCCCGTCTGGTCATCATTTTATTAATGTAATGAATATATTCATATCTCATTTTGATAACGAATTAAATTTCTATTTTCTTTTTTTTTTCTGTCTTAAAATATATTACTTAGGGTATATAAAATTATCCAATTTTATAGAAATAATGAATTCGTGTACCCAAGGGGAAGGGTGAGTTTATCAGAAGGGCTGTAAATCACCCCTTCTGATAAATAAAATAGTATTTTTATTTAAAAATGAAATTTAAAATACTAATACAAAATTCCATTTTTTTTTTGTAAAATTTTTACATTTAAGCAAATTGATTACTTTCTCTCCCTCTTCACCCTCCACCCCTATTGCACAGAATTTAGCTAATAATTGAAAATATAAATTTTTAAACTTTTATCTCTCGTCAATGATATAAATAATAACTGTGATTAACATTTCGTTTTAAAACTATATTATTATTTTTAATAATGCTAAAAGAGGGTGGAAAGTTGTGTACGTTTTCCCTTCTAATTAAAATTTTATTATCATTTTTTATTTTTTTGTAAACTCTCTCTTTCTACAAACAAACAGACGAATCATATTTAATAAGAAAAAATAATAATTTTTATTTTTTACAGGTGTGTCTATTGCCAGAGGTCGACTTCTCCCTTCATCATCGTCCTTCTCGCTCAAGCCACCCCATCTCGCGCACTTCTCTCTGCAATAGGTGAGTTCTGACAATTAAATTTTTTCATTTTATAATTTCACATCACAAATAATAATTTCATTTTCCTGGGATTCTCTCTATTTTAATATCTCGAGTATAACAACCCCCTCATTTTATAATATTTGAATATCATTTAAATTTATAAAAATCTCCCCCTCTCTCCTTTTTGATTCGGCTCCCAACAGTTCTTATTAATTCTCTGGGAACATTCTAACATAGAAAAATATTTCTTTAAAAACATTATCTGCTTTCTATATTAGGCCTATAGAAATGAATAGGAGGGTTGCTTGCTTAAACTTTTACCTCTCGTCAGGCGTATAGTAATAAATGCGATTTTTTTTTTTTTAATTTGTTTAAGTCTCTGTGTTTATTAGGGTGTTTATCAGGGTGCTAATTATCTAAAAGGAATGAATAAAGGAAGTTGAGTCAAAGTGAGAAAAACTTTAAAATTTTCCCTGAAATCGAGCAAAGGGGTCCAGGGTCGGGGGGGGGGGGTGCCTTGGGCGGATTTTTCCACTTGTTCTTTATATAATGTTTGATTGAGGGAAAAAAAATTGAATTTATTTTTTAATTTAATTTTGATCGATCGAAATGAATAGGATGGGTTCCTGTTATAACTTTTTCTTTTTATTCATTTTTTTTTGGTGTGGGCTTATCGGGAATTTTCCTTTGCTTCACATGAGAATTTAACACAATTTAAATTATAATTTTTACCTTAATTAATTATTAATTCTGATAATATATTATTAAAAAATAATTTCTTTTAATATAAAATAATTACTTTTTCTCTAATCAAAAAAAAAAAAGTTTCTCTGTTCGGTTACCGTATGTAATGAGGTAATAAGGGTAGTTTTTGCTGTGGGGTTGCTTTTTAAAATTAGCCATTTAATCAAATAAATTATATAAAATTCTTTATCATTTAATTTGGAGAATTCCATTTGTATGATAAAACAGAGAATTAAAAAAAAATCTTAAATTAAGTTGTATGCTGGGTATGTGAGATTGGAGTTGGGAAGAATAAAACCAGCGTTGTCGAACACCTTTACACTTTTATCCAAGCAGACGTTTCGGTAACCATAACGGTTGCCATCCTCAGTGCCAATGAAAGTTTTTCAAAAGTGTTCCTGTCATATATAATAATGTTGTATGGATAGGAAGCATCAGACTGGAGCGCTCGTCAAGTACTTGTAAAGGTGTTCGGCAACGCTGATTTTATTCTTCCCAACTCCAAAAAAAATCTTAATCAATCTAATAAACTTCTCAATTCTTCATCCCTTGTCACTTAATAATATAATATGGGGCGAGGGATGGAGGGGGGAAAATTACTTGAATATATACTCATCTATAGTGTTCTATAAAATTTTCCATAAAAATCACTTGATTTTTTTAAATAAAAACAATAATCAACAAACATTGTTCAATCATTTTTACGAATTATCAAAAAGAAACAAATCCTTAAGAAATTTGGACAAAAACAATTATTATATCTTTCAAATTAGAAATAAATCTAAAAAAAAATTATTTTTTAATTATCTATTATCTGAATGAATTGAATTAAAAATCATAATTTAAATAATATTAACTCCCCATTTGAAGCAAAGCAAAATACTCGATAATCTTACTAATATATTCTATTTAAATATGAAAAAGGACTACGGGAAATTAAAACACTTGTTTGATAAAATAATCTTTAGTGAATATTTAAAATATGATGAAAGAAGAGGATAAAAATTAATAAATAAATATTTATTTCTGAAGAGAGTCCTTACTTTTTTTATAATTATGAGCAAGAAGCTAGTCGATTGAATTCATCTCCCTGCTTCTCTTCTATTGCGATTAGTGAGATTAAAACGTCACACACACACACACACACACCCCCCCCCTCTCTCCAAAATTAAAAGCTATTTGTGACCATCCACTTGAAAAAGCACCAAAACTTCACCCGGGTCAAAGTTGAGTTTTTATTCTTTCTGTACAGATCACATCCTTCTGAGCAAGCCGGTATTTTTAGAGTTTTTTTGTCATTTTTTATTTGGAATATATGAATTTTTAAAATTTTTTGAGAAAAATGAGTTTAAAGTTTGTTTCGCCCCTTTTCTCTTTTCTCCCCTTCGTCTTTTTCTTTTTTTTTATATAAAATACATCGTTTCTGATGAATCGAATCATCATATTAGACAAAAAACTAGAGTAATAAAAAAATCGATTTTTTTGAACTTTTTTAGTAAATCGGCTCTCCTAAATATTTAGCCCAGTTAAGTTTGGTATCTTTTCATGTGGACGGTCACATTTATAATTTGCATATTTCACTTTCATAAAGGGTTAACATTTTATTTGTATTATAAATTAAAATAACGATTAAATTTCATAATCAATTGATAAATTTTGTATAAAAATGAAATGAAATTTTATATATATAATAATCAATTTTTCATATTTTTCCAAGTTAATTATTATCTTAGCTATTGCACTTAGAGCGATTTACATTTACACAATACATATTTTTACGATGTTTTATTTCCAAAAATCGCTCATTCGTAAAAGTCTGTTAATATTTTAACGAAATTATAAATACCAATTTTTTGTTCCCCTGTGTAATCTAGCCCATTTTTATTTAGTATAAAATATAAGTTGCTAGGTACATTATTTTCAATATTAATTATCAATTTAATATTAATATTTTTTTATATTTTCAGGGATTCATTTCGATTTCTGCTTGCCAGCAGCCAGCGTCTATGCGACGTTCCAGTGGAGCCTTGAAGTCAACTAACTGGTGAGTTTGATCAAATTTTATATTTCATTTTTAATTTCAAAGCACAAAGCCCATTGCATCCAACTATTTGCTTTCTTTTTTTATTTGGTTAAGGTCTTTTTCGGCATCTAAGGCCATTTAGACCCCATCCCTCATCATCATCAGTGGAAAAACCTTTTGTTTCAACTGTCAACTTTCAATTTCAGAACTATCTATATTCATCTATCTTTTGCATATAAAATGTCCCTTTTTAAAATTTATTTTGACCGGTTTCTAATATATAGTAAATTTGTCCCTGTGTTGTTCCAATACTATAGTACTTTAACTTCTCATAAAATTTTTGTACTCTGCCATTTCTTCCTCTCTAAATTTCTTTCTATTACCTATATGATATTTTTTCGGTTTATCTCTACTTTGATTAGGCCTTCTAAAATTTTTCGTTCTGACAAATTTACTTTTCCTGTTAACACAGACTTAGTTTTTTTTTTTGTATTATTAGTATTTTTTAGTTTTGTTATTATTAAATACTAATTTTTGCCACGGACTATAAGAGAATTTGTATTTGAACTAATTGTTATTAAGATATATGATTTTAACCCTAGAACGCACAAGCTTTTTTGGAAACGCAAAGTCACAAGGAGGGCCTCTCAGGCCCACTATATGTTTAATAGGTTTTTCAACACATTTTTGAATAATTATATTAATTTTTGTTCATTAATTTATTTTAAAATTTATAAAAATATATAACTAATCAATATTTTATTCATAATTTTAAAGTTTTTATTTTAAAAACATCTTTTACATATAATTTTTTTAGTACAATGACCACTTCAAATATTTCTTTTACAGCAGACTTGCTATTTTTGTTTTCTGTTTATTTTAGTTGGACACAAATAACATCTTCTTCTTGTAGGTTTTTTAAGATCAAAATTTTATTTTGACATTGAGGGGGTACTTCCTCAATTACCCTTCTAATTGATTTCTGTAGTCCTTGTATCGATCTTATTTTTATGTGTTCGCAAATTAATTCCTCGCTAAATTCAACAAAAAATTTTCTTCGGAGGTTTTTTTTTTGGAAATTAACATGAGATTTGTGTTTTAAATTAAAATAAATGATCATTGATGCAATTGAACATACCCCATACCCCAATACAATTTCCGAAAACGGCCAACAGCCAATGATTTGTTTTCCTTTTGCAGCTAGGCTATACTATCGTATGTATGTCTGTCATTTGATCTCAAGTATCTACTGCTCCTTTCGATTGATTATAATAAATAATAATTTCTGGTTTTTGGGCATGTTCATAAACAATACCAATATTGTTTGAATGATATATACTCGACAAGAGTAAAATATACTTCCTTTTTTTAGGCACATAAGAGACAAGCGCAAATTTGTGAGTAAATCGAAAAAGTGTTTTTTTTTTCTAATAGGTAAAAATTCAGCTGGAATACATTTTTTATCTTTTCTAAAGTATCTTTTCCAATAAAAAATGGAGTATTGAAACAGAAATTATGAGTCAGGTGTAAATTTCCGTAAAGAATATAAATATTTTTTTTTTTTGATCAATATCTTCATTGCTTGAATTTTCATTATTTTTTTCAGTAATGTGATCCTCTAGGCCTATACTGTATTTTATTTTATTTATTTTTTTTTTTAAGAATACTGTCTTTATCTTCGATAACATTTAAATCTCCTAGCTCTTTTCATTCTTTAGATATTTTGTTCACAAACAGACCATGTTGCAAAAACAACTTTTTTGGACTCAGGGGACCTCAAAACGTGTATATCCATCAAAATCTCGACATTGAATTTTTGACATGAATATAATACTTTCTATATAATTACATATATAGCTAAGAGAAAGTAAAAGCATTCTTGAATGTTATCAGAAGATATAATCTCAAAAATATAGAGAAGCTTTGAGATCCGAAAGTCGAGATGAAACTGACAGTTTTCTTGATTTTTTCAAAATTAATAAAGAATTTGACAATATTTATTTTATTATTTAAAAAAGAACATGACAATTTTAAATATTTGAATACATAATACATAATAGATTGTCATTCAAAAAGTGTTTTAAATACCCAGAAACCCCAAGGGCCTGGGAGGCCCTCCTTGTGACTTTGTGTTTGTAAAGTGGTTCGAAGAAAAAATAAGCCATAGAATTTTTTTTTTTTTTTTTTTTGAAAAACCCATTAAAAATATATTTGTTATGAATAAATGGAGGAATACTAAAAACTTGAAATTTATAAGAAGCTTTTTCTGAGAGTTATTGAGAAAAAACGGAGTGACCGGGCCTGAAAGGCCCTGGTTATGCGTTCTAGGGTTAAAAATTAATAATACACCGCGCTAATATATATTTTCTTTATTATTTTTCATATTTTTCCAACAATTTGCTTTCTTTTTTTATTTAATTAAGGTATTTTTCGTCATCTAAGGTCATTTAGACCCCATCCATATTTATTTCAAATGATT
The DNA here is from genome assembly GCA_023213315.1 of Euborellia annulipes. Classification (NCBI taxonomy): domain Eukaryota; kingdom Metazoa; phylum Arthropoda; class Insecta; order Dermaptera; family Anisolabididae; genus Euborellia; species Euborellia annulipes. The sequence goes on from JAKCPI010017027.1 coordinate 257,504, forward strand.
AGTAGCCAATTCAAATGAATAAATTTTTCTCGCTCCTGCCTGTCTTTAGTTTATTCGAGTCGAGCCAAGAGTCGGTCGGTCCTCTCTCTCTCTCTCTCTCTCTCATTGGTTTTCATTTTCTATTATATGGTAATGTTGTTATTTGTGCAAATAAAACCTTCATCCACCAACCTCATTACGCCCCGTTTCGCCATCTCTACTTTGATTAGGCCTTGTAAAATTTTTCGTTCTGACAAATTTACTATTCCTTTTAACACAGACTTAGTTTTTTTTTTTTTTTTTTTTTTTTTTTTTTTTTTTTTTTTTTTTTTGTATGTAAATTATTATTAAATACTAATTTATGTTATTTTTTTTCTTTTACAGGGGCTCGTAGACGCCCTCTTCTTCCCTCATCGATCTTGTTGTCTTGGCAGAAATATCTCAGCACTCGTCGGGCTTGCTGTGAGTTGTTGGTTTGATATTTGCATACTAAATTATTTGTTTACCCCCATATAGAAATTTAGTTTCTTTTTTTTCCTAGAGCATAAATTTCCCCCTGGTATGGTATTTATTTTATATTTTTTATCTCTTGGGATAGGGAACTCAAAGCTTTGGATAGAATTGAAGAAGGACCCTGGGGCGGGATTTATTTTTAATTTGAACTAATTGTTATTAAGATATATGATTTTAAAATTAATAATACACCGCGCTA